>VVAS01080120.1:0-15018 GCA_015103295.1 Ptychochromis oligacanthus
TGTTGCTCTCTGGCTCCCTCTAATGGTGTTTTCACATTACAGTATTTTCCACTCAGTATTTAAAGCTCCAAAACTCCTGGTGGCACTTTAATTTAGCTATGGTACTAATGTGGCTTGCAGTAGGTTGATGCTTTTAAGAGATTCAGAGAGTGTTTCTCTATCAAACCTGGCTGCATCAGCATGCGGAAAGGGCTCTGCTTTTCAAATCTTACCTTTTAGTTCTGCTGTGCAGGACCGGACAGACAGCTCAGGTGAAGGCTGACCAAATTCGAACATTTGGACCACCCTTGATTCACACTCTAGGTGAAAAAAAACGACAGTGAATGTGGTTACGTTGGCTTACGGAACATCTGATGTTGTATGCACATTTAAACGCAGGATCCAGAAATTGCCTGCTTTTATGATACATTGGGGAAATATTTTAGGATTACAATATTAATTGTATTAATAGTATTATAACACATCTTAAACTCTCTCCGTCAGTTTGAATTACAGAGCGACTGCTTTAAGGCTTTTGCTGCTAGGGCAGATGGCTTCCCTTTGCTGAGACTGGTTCTGCTGGAGGTCTTTTCCTATTAAAAAATGTTTGCTTATTGCTTATAGGGGGTCATTGGATAATTGGGATTCTCTCTCAGTTATTGTAAGGTCTTTAGCTTACAATATAATCATAACTGTTGTTGTGAACGTACTGTTATAGATTTAAAAATGAATTGAATGGAATTGAAAGTGAATGGAAGTTAACCAACCTGCAAGGAAGAAAAAGAAAACAATAATACTCATAGATGGGAACCCTAACCCTAACACTACCCTGATCCTATATTTTGGAGAATGGCAAAACATTTTTAGGGGGAAAAAAAGTAAATATTTTTGACATATGTCAGTTAGAATTGTTGTTTTCTCTGTTGGATAATTAGCAAGGCTTCCGGTTTCATAGGGATAGAGTTAGGGTTAGGGTTAGGTTTAGGGTTGTCACCTACGATGACTTAGACCTCAGAGGGTTAAGAACTGTTTACACTTTTCTGAGAAAAAGTCTTCTTTTTCCAGAAAATATAGATTAGAATTAGGGTTAGACTTAACCATAATTCTGTTATGGGTTAAATGTCATAGGGTTAAAGTCCATTACAGGCAACTCTGTTGTTCAATGACACATTCAGACAGCCCTCATCACGTCATACAGTTTAGAATACCTTCTGAACTCATCAGGCTTCAAAGTTTGTCGCAGTATGGGCCCTGTATCATTAAAGCATATGTGGTAGATTTACAGTATAGCCAGTTTCTTTTTGTACTGCCACTCTCTTTGGTGATGTTGAATTGGATCTTTTTCTTGACCTTCTGTATTGGAAAAGTTAAACACAAGTACAAACAATGAATGTGAAATTGCAGTTCTATATCTTTCCAGCTTCTATATGGATGCCAAAATTATACTTCTTTTGATGCCTTACTTTGAAAAATATGATCTAAAATTTCATCAAACTCTTTCCTTCATTTACAAAAGAAGCCAGAGCTCCCAAATGATGCCCTAAACACGAGCAGTACAGTAAATACAAAATTCAATTTGCAGAAGGTTAGGCTTGACTTGACCTTGGAATTAGCAATGTGATGAAAAGTCCCCCCCCCCGCGACCCTGAATTGGATAAGCGGAAGAAAATGGACGGATGGATGGATAGATGGATGGATGAAAAGTTCTTATCACAAGGTATATCTCGCATGTTTTTAATGAAGCTTGAAGCTAGGTGTTACCAAATGACTTCTGTAAATAACTGCAGCCGCTGAGTAAGGACAGGCTAACATCAGCTTTCTGTTATTCAACACCCATAACGTGCAATAGCTGTGCTATTCAGAAAGTATGAAAGAACACAAGGTACAGTAGCTGGGATGTGTCAAATGGGTTAAACTGGGATGACCTTTGTCAGTGCTGTGAAATAATGCAGCTGTGAACTCCGATGATCTTGTGTTTAGATGCACTCCATCGAACCTTCTTGTGTCTTACAAATGATATGTGAGTCATTCATTTAGTGAATTAGATTCAGCTGTAGTGAATCCGCGTAGCAAATTTAAATTTAAATGAATGCAATTCAAACAGAGCCGTCTCTCCTGGCTCTGATGTCTTTCTGTAACACTCTGTGCGTCTCCACCACTCCAAGGACCCTCAGTGAGAAGGTATTTTTAGTCCTCTCACTTTGATGACGCTGACATCACTCGCAGTGCCTCCAGGGCTCAGAGAGCCGACTCAACCACGGTGAAGCTGTACGCTTTCTGTGGGTTCGCTCAGAGCAGGAGGCTGATTGGCTGCTTTCCAGACAGGCAGCCAACCACAACCGAGCGTAGTGAGAAGCCTCTCGGGTTGGCTGTCTGAGGATTAGTTCCCTCTGTGTTATGTCAACACTGGGACCAGATTGTTGCTTAAATGGATTTTCCATGATAAAATCCTTACTTCTGAACTTTGTGCTGGTTTAAAGAGATTCTGAATGCATGTTTGGGTACAGTTGTACTGTGGAGTGTGACTTGCTGATTGCTTACTTGATTAGGCGATTGATTTAGAGGTTTTTGTGTGAAGCTTTCAGTGCAAACTCATACTGAATTTTTGTTACTTCAGTTTGTGTGTGCATGCTGAGTGTTTGACTTCTGAAGCTGAGTTGATATTTTTGCCACAACATCCCCTATATCCAAAATGCCTGGAAAAGGGAAAACATCAGGTCAACAGTAGGTCCAAGCTCCAGTGGTGCCTGTAGTGTTTACTATCAGACCTACATTTTTTTTTGGCTTTAGGCTGTGGTGTAAAGCCTAAATAAATAAATAATGCAATATATACGCTTTAAAAAAAACCCAAGGCAACTGTAAATGGAGAGGATATATGGTAATGTGGCTCAGACAATAGGTGTGCTAGCATGTTTGATCCTTAAGCATTGCTTCTAAGGTCCAGTACACAACCCTAATTCAAACTCAACCTCTATAAGAGTCTGTATACAAAAGATGGACTTAGCCACTGTGCTATCACCCATTGATTTCTGGACTTTGCATATTGAAGCCTCAACGTTAGCCTCAATGTTTTGGCCACTAATATGGTGGATTTTTGAAGCCAGAAGTGATTATATTTGGATGAGAAGGTAGAATTCTAATTACCAGCTAATGCTTGCAAGCAAATGGAGGAAGGAAAAGGAATTCAGCCACAGTACAGCTGTTATTAAGTGGAAAACGGTCCATAAAGGCCACAAGCGTTTTTTTGTACTAGGCTCTAAACATGCTTTTTTAATACTGTGAAGTTGGGCATTTTAACATGGGAGTCTGTAGGACTCGTTTCGTAGCCAGCCCCAAGTGGCCACCAGAGGTACTGCAGTTTCTGGCACTTCTTGCACTGGCTTCATTTATCAACCCCAGAGCTTAGTGCTTGCTATATATTAAGGGTGATAACAATAGTAGCATGAAAGGGAAAGAGGGACATTACATTTTGCTTGTTCACTGTGTGGAAAAACGATTGACCTCTGTCCTGTGCCCACTGAAACACAACTGATAGTCAGGCTGGCTGATTTTGATGAAAATTATTGTCTGACTAGCAGAAAATGAAAAAAAGGTGGAGATGTTAAAATGGTCATGATAAACATGATGGTCTGCAAAGCCCTGTGTATGGACCCAGACAGCAGACACATCAGGGCCTGATCTGGGCTACTTTTGACACTTATGGCTCTTGCACAGCTATAGCAAATGTCATGCAGGCCAGGTGTGGCGCAAAAACCATGAGACAGTCTTTAGATGGGTTATGAAAAGTGTTATGTGGGCCAGATGTGTGCCAAATGTCACAAAACACCTGACAACTGACCCATATAAGGTGCACCTGTGTCCACACTGAAGGAATGTGGGGCTATTAAAATTCTTTAAACTCCGTTTTTAGGGTTTTTCTTAGTTCGCATTAGGGTCTGCCTTAGTTCCTCCATCAGGGTAGGTACTCCTCAGCACAATAACAACCTTTTAGTGACATAAGTGTAGAGTGATTGGATGTTATTTGAAAGGTGATTGTGTGTATGTGTATGGTGATTGGTAAGTTTGTAAGTTTGTGTGTGTTTCTGTTTCTAGGGCAGGCAGGGCGGGGTGGAGATCTACCCCTGGGAGGATGCTGACTACGGCATCTACAAAGTCATTGACCGCTTCGGCTTCATGCAGTAAGTCTGTCCTCAAAGTATATTCATGCCAGTTGGTGGCACTCTGCACTTTGTAAGATAGTACTTGATGATTTGTTTCTCTTAATTCTTCCAGTGAAGATGAGCTGCCGGCACCGACTGCACATGAAGAGAAGGTAAAGAGGGAAACGTCACATTTCTTCCAGAGCAAATGGTTACAGCAGTCGCGTTTTCGTTCACCAGCTTCTTTTACTTTCTCAGCTGAAGCAGCAGGAGATCGAGAGAGCAGAGAAATGGCTGAAGATGGTGAAGAAGTGGGACAAATACAAGAACAGCGACAGGGTGAGTAACAGTTTACACACGGGGCATATGGAGATTGAAAACAGATTAAAATGACTTCATTGCTGGAGACTTCAAACAATTGCTGACAAACATGTAGAATTGCAGCTGGTTTTTCAGAAGCTATTGAGACTTGTAAGACAGAATGAATCACACCAAGTGGCAGTGTTGAGTCCAGAACATTTTACTGAAGTAAGACACTCATTTCCCACATACTCACTCATTATGAAGAATTCTTAAACAAGGCTTTTTGTCAGAATAAAAGAAAAAGGAAAAACCTCCACCCACGCCGAACAGTTCAAAACTCAAAACAGAAATCAGATTGGAATTAGTTTGTATCCAATCCATATAAACTGAGCTGCACATAAATCAAATCTTATCTGAGCTCGCTATCTTACTAATGATGGCCTCTTATAAGATTCTGGCAACAGTCCTGATAACTCTGACAAGCAGTCATTAGCGATAACAACTTGGCCGAAAAAAATACGGATGCAGATTTTATACATTGATTTCATCTCCCCACCATCCAACACAGAGATGGCTGTGTTTTCACACTCTGCAGTCTGCTTGACAAAAGGGAAGGTTCTGCATTTGTTTCTTTGTTATTGCAAAGAAACAAATTCAGTTACATATTTTCACAAAGTGAGACTGTGAGGCTTTCTACAAGATGTGTAAATGTGGGAAATTAGCTAGAGTATCTTTCCAATCCTCTGGAAAAATACCCACATTAATGAGAGGATTGGTGTTGTGCTTATTGATCTTGTTGCCCTGACTGGAAAAGCAACACAGCCAGTTGAAGCATTGAAGTTGGGATTAAGAGTGAAACAGAAGAATAAATCCACTGTGAGCCTCGGTTCTACCAGTTCCACCAGCTTCAATAAATCAATTCAATCTGTCATTTAGCATTACTTTCATCTCTCTTTGTGAAAAGATCAAGCGTTGCCGTGTTGTCTTATTTGTCATTCTTTTTTTTTCATATTCAGAGAAAAAAAATGACAGTCAATATAAGAAACTGAACCCTTTGTTAGCCTAAGTTAGCCTAACGCTCTCTTCATCATTGACATTTCTAGTTGTAATCTCTGAAGTTTAATAACAGTAGGCAGTTTTCTGCAGAATTTCATTGTATTTGTGATTATGTACACTCGTGTGGGAAAGGAGACACACCCATGCTTTTTCAAATAAACTGATAAATAACACCATATATGCTTTGTGAAAATATGTAACTGAGCAAAAATTAGCTGCTTCTTCGGTAGGTTCCTTGTGTTGCAGATGACCCCAGCTCCACCTTGTAAGACTGCAGCTGGTGACAGTAGTCTCTGTTCTGCACTGCAGCTTCGGTGAGCTCAGTGTAGCAGCACCAGCTCTCCAGCTGCTGTGGGTTTAAAAAGCCACCAGTTCATAGCAGATCACTAGAGCAGAACAAGAACTTCTATCACCAGCTGCGGTCTAGGACAGCAAGACTAAAGACTTGAAAATAATAAATGATATCCAGCACCGCCACAACACCAAGCTGACCAGCTTGCCCAGAGGCAACACATTAGAGCAGCCATTCCCAAAGTCAAAAGTGCTGCGGCCCACTTAAAAACCAGAAAATCCCATGGGGCCCACCCAATCTTAAATCTTCACTCTAATCAAAATACAAGAGAAAGTGATGTATTTCCTTGAGAACTGTATTAAAAAAACATAAACAACACAGGCTGTTGGCTATAAATTGCTTAATATTATTTTTACACCCCTTAGAAGAACTGATTGTCTGCAGTGTAATGAGTAATATCACAACTAACCACCTCCTATTACCAATTTTAATTCACTTTTTATATAAATATGTAACTGTACATACTTGTGAGTAATTTCAAGCTGAATTTCTTTTTGTATACGTAAAGTAAACGACCTCTGGCGGCCCACCTGCGGTACATTCGCGGCTCACCAGGGGGCCCCGGTCCACACTTTGGGAATCACCGCATTAGACTATAAGGACCATAGGACCTAGTTAGCACTGAGGGAACTTTCAAAATAAGAGCTAGAGAATTGCCTAGGTAAATCTATCACATTGCTGTCGTGGATGGATGGGAAAATAACAGTGAATCACAAGACGTACTTTGGTGTACTGCCCGGTGTGTGGGAAAAATTAGGAGGGCACTATTTGTTCCTATCTGTCTCTGTCTCTGTGGCTGAACTAACTGCAGCTCCTTGATTTGCTCGTGGGCTTGTCTCTTCTCTCGAGCATTTACGTTTATTTTTTTGCAGACGTCGTAGGCTTAAGGAAAATGGCGTATCTTAAAGGTCTGTTAAAAAAAATAAATACTGACTAATGAAAAAAATTTTAAAAATTACCATCTTCATCTAAATAAACAAGGCGAGCCACAAACGTGTTGTTAAGAAAGGTTCTCTTCCTAATCTGTATTTTTAGTCTGCAGCTTAGTTATAACTGTAAGTGGGATTTTAAACCTTGGACCAGAAACCTCAGATTTCTGTAGTAAGAAAAATTCCCAAAATATTGGCACAAATGTAGCCAAGAGTGACTAAGTTGTACCAGCTGTTGTAAGTTGATTTACAGTATTCTTATCTCTTAGATCAGTGTATTTCTTGGCGGGAAAACCTACAGCTCTTGTGCAGACTCAAACTAAAGTTGGTTAATGGATATGTCAGACACTAATAATGGTTGTTTAAAGGATAATTTTCCTCCCTTTCCAACAAAAATCAAGCTGCACCAATCATCAGAAAAGATGCTGGACTAACAAACTGGCACCTTAGTCCATTTTCATCCTAATATGAGTGACAAATAAGAAAGTAGAGACAACAGAAACGGAAACAGCAGATGAGTACCTATGTGTGGAGGACCAAAACTGCCAAAATCAAAAAACAATATTCAGTTAAATTCAATTTTATTTATATAGCGCCAAATCACAACAGCAGTCGCCTCAAGGCGCTTTATATGTTAGGGTAAAGACACTAAAATATTAGGCAGAAAACCCCAACAATCAGACGATGAGCAATTACTTGGCGACAGTGGAAAGGAAAAACTCCCTTTTAACAGGAAGAAACCTCTGGCAGAACCAGGCTCAGGGAGGGGCAGCCATCTGCCGCGACCGGTTGGGGCTGAGGAGAAACAGAAGAGAGGAGCGGGAGATAGGACAAAAGAGACAATATGGAAGAGAGCCGGAGTTTTATTATAATTGATGATTGAGTGCAAAGTGGTGTATAAACACATGGAAAGTGAAAAGAGGTGAGTGAAGAAGAAATACTCAGTCAGTCAATAAGGGAAGGAAAAACAACTTGACAAGTAAATTAGTACGGGATTAAATGTGTCAAAAATATTATAGAAAATAAATGTTGTTACACATATATAACATATGTCAACACACTGGAACATATATAGCATGTGTCAAATTTATTTATGTAGTCATGTAGCTTTGCATTGCATCCATAAGGTACTTTTGTCTGCTCCCATATTTCCCAAGGGGTCACCACAGCAGATAGATCTGCATATTTGATTTGTCAGATTTTACATTGGGTGCCCTTCCTGATGTAACCCTCCCATTTATCCGGGCTAGGGACCAGCACTGGGCGTACACTAGCTTGTGACCCCCCCAGAGATTGGGTTTGTGTCTCCTCCCGGTCTTGAACCAGAGATTTTTCACATGTAAGGCAAATGTGTTAATCACCACACCATGCAGCATTGCATCTATAGGAAAAGGTAAATAGTCCTGATTGAAACAGCTTTATTATAACCTTGATTAGCTACATGCACTTTTCTAGTGGTTTCCTGACTGGAGGCAGCCATTACTGATGTGAACCTGGTGTCAGTCAGCCAGTACGTGAAAAGGCCCTCATCATGATGCAGAAATGCCTAATTAAATGTAAAAAGAAAATACATAAATAAGTACATTCAGGAAGTTAAAAACGGGATAGATGCAAAGGGAGAATAATAAAAAAAAACAAATAAATATATACATTTAAAGATTTAACAAGAAAGTGAATAAATACGGAATGAATACAAAGCTAAATAAATATAGTGGCAAGTTAAAACAGAAATATCAATTTATGACACATTTACTAAATAAATCAACATATAGATTCATGGAACATTATTTTGGTGCATTTATTGAGATTAATTCAATTACTGAGTTATTAACTAATTCATTTTTTTATTTTGGCACTTTTGGTCCTCCATATCTGCCAACACAGTATGGGTGGCACGGTGGTCTTACAGTAAGAAGGTTCCTGGTTCGAATCCCAGCTGGGCCTTTCTGTGTGGAATTTGCATGTTCTCCCTCTGTCTGCGTGGGTTTCCTCCAGGTGCTCCAGCCACAGTCCAAAGACATGTATGTTAGGTTAAGTGATGATTCTAAACTGGCCATGGATGTGAGCTAGATCAATGATATGAATGTATAGTTAAAATGTGACTTATAGTCTAAAGTGCTTTGAGTGGCCTGTAAGACTAAGCAGGATGGAAAATGCTGCTATCACTACTTGGAATTCTGTTAGGCTTCAAAGCTAAAACTGTGGAGATTTTCTTGTTGCTGCGTGGAGCCACCAAAGTGTGCAGTTACACCGAGAAGTTCTAAACCCATTTAGCCCCCACAGGTTAACAGAAGCTCCATGTGTGACAGAGAGATACTTACAAACCTGCTTTGTGTGCTCAGGGAATATGTTTCCAATGCGAAAAACTTTTGCTTTGTTCCTGTGAACGGTGTTGTAGGCGATCGGTAGGTGGTTTAACTTTCCGATGACTCACTCTTTACAGCCTCAGCACTCTAAACCTTGTGGCATTTTATTCACTCTGTGTTTATGATTCCCTGTGCTCTCTACTGTCAGATGGTAAAACGAGTGTACAAGGGCATTCCCCTGCAGCTCAGAGGCCGGGCCTGGGCACTGATGCTGGACGTGGACAGGACTAAGAAGGAGAACGAGGGCAAATATGAGGTATTCATCCACATCTGAAATGAATACATGTTGTCAAAGCATAAAAATAAGTTGCGCAAGCAAAAAAAAAAAAGTAGGAGAAAAACATATTCCCGGCAGGAAAAGTTCAGATGAAAGTGATGACACTAGAACCTGGCCTATTTTCTGCAGAAATGGTAAAAAACTGGATTTTTAGGTGCAGTTTCACAGTTTGAACTATTTTAGCACCTCTGTGTCCCATGTCCACCTACAGGAGGAGGAGGATGTTATTAATGAGAAAGAATATTCAGAAAGATACAGCAAAAGTTACATAGTAAAGTTTTAATATCATCATAGGCCATAACTGTGCAGTGGAAGTGTAGTGCTTCATTTTTCTATTCATCAGTGATTGGTATTTTTAATTTTTTTTAAAGTATGACTTTTCTTCAAGGTAAGAAGTTAATTTATAGTATCAATGTGGTTAACAGTTGTCAGTATGCTGCTTAACAAAAGCTGGGGGGAAAGAAGAATAGAGATCATTTAATTAATAGTAGGACTGACGTCAAACGAGGCGGCTGTGGCTCAGGTGGGAGAGCAGGTCGTCTACCAATCAGAGGGTCGGTGGGTCGATCCCTGGCTCCTCCATTCCGCGTGTCGAAGTATCCTTGGGCAAGATACTGAACCCCAAGTTGCCCCTGATGCATCCATTGGAGTGTGTGTGTGAATGTTAGATAAAGGTGCTGTATAAATGTGTGTGTGACTGGGTGAATGAGACTTGTAGTAGAAAGCGCTTTGAGTGCTCAAATTGAGTAGAAAGGGGCTATGTAAGTACCAGTCCATTTACTTCTATAGTACATTTGTAGTGGCTCTCCAAGTGAAAAGCCGATTATTCAAACTAAATAAAAATTGTCTTAAAGCATCAAAAGCAAAAGTAGTTATTTAATTACTTTATATACTAGAGCTTGGTTTTATAAGGAATTGCTTAAACTCATGCTTTGGATTAACCTGTATTAAAAATTTCAACATATTGTAGCAGATTACTAATGCAGTCATATTTTCTCTGTAATAAAATATGCATTCATTAGTGCAGCTGATTTTCAGTTACATTAATTTTGTTACTACATATCACAAAAATATTCTAAATACTTTTGGTAATATCAGTACATTTTCTTTACACTAGTCTTGAAGATATGTCAGGAAACTAATGACATGCATGAACAGTCAGCGGTATCAACAATAAATTTCTTCTGGTTTATTGAATTTACTGTATAAACTGGGTATATCCAGGTATCTTGCCTTGATTTGAAAAACAGTGTTTTACAAGTATCTGTACTCAAATGACATTACTGAATTAGGTTTTTTTTTTACTACTTCATTCAGTCACGTGTACCTCCTAACAGTCCTTGAACTAGTTGACTTTTCTCTGTTTTCCACTCAGAAAATGAAGGAGCAGGCCAGACTGTGCTCGTCTGAGATCAAACAGATCGACCTAGACATCAACAGGACTTTTCGAAACCACATCATGTTCATGGATCGCTTTGGAGTCAAGTAAGTTTCACCGTGTTGAGTCAGATTTTGCACCTGAAATGGATTTCTGTCGGGGTAAACAGCTCTGACTCACTGTTCTGAAAGGATATTTCTAACTGTCAAGCTCAGTGGAAGTGAACAGATAATGAGTGGACGTTTACAACTTGTTCAATTATACAGTGCAGTGTAATGTATACATAAAAGAACAATTCATTCTGAAAGCATAAAGCTGTGTTAGCATCTCCTCTGGCTTCAGTGTTAATTACAGGACAATATTTTTTTTTTTTAAAAACTGTTATGACCAGGCCTAATGGAAACCCTGGTACAACATGAAACATGAGACTCCTCTCTCTTTAGCTCTCAAGAACCACCAGAAGCACATTGTTTTGGGCCTTTAAAGGTCTTGTAGCTTCAGGGTGAGCTAATAGCAAAACAGTGAACAAAACGGAAGTAAAGCTAAGCAAGCTAAACATCCATTGATCCATTTTCTTCCGCTTATCCACTCAGGGTCGCGGCTAAACATACCAGCTCAAATAAAATGAACAAAAAGACAAGTTACTAAACAACTGTTAACTTATAAAAACAGAAGAAAATGGTTAACACAAAAGCAAACTGTGAGCCTGGCTGCAAATGGAAGAAGAAAGGGCACCAGTAGTTTGTACTAGTGATGTAAACAAAATTTACCAGAAATTTTGTAGTCTGTACCAATACCAGTAGAATTCCATGATTCAATACCAAAACAAAATGATTTTCTCATGTACTTAAACATAAATCATCTTAAAAAGTCATTTTGAATCACTGGTATGGTGGTGGCAGACCATTTATTTAAAATGTTAACGTTATATTTTGTTGACAGGACAACAGGACACAGACTGAAATGTTAGGATGGTTGCAGGGTGGCCAACTAATGGTTCTACCAGGTATAACATTAGTTACATTACGCTAGCTTAAGCATTTATATAACGTTAGCCACTGCAAGCATTTTAGCCTACGGAACATAGTTGATTTCACAGCAGCAAAGGATAATAGATGTTGTTGGATGCTGAACTGAAACTCGTTCACCTTGAATTCTTTGAACGGATCTGGTTTAGGCGCTTTGCTAAATTGGAAGTATGTCCTCCCTTGGTCTAAAAAGCAGGATGCTATTGTTTGCACATTGCCTTTTGTGAATCAGTTATCACCCGACTCTTACTGCCTTTCTTATCTTCTTCACCTTCAGCACGTAAAGATGGACAGACTAGAATGCTTGTAGATGTTTGCTGCCTCCTTAAGCTCTGGATGGATTCTAGCCTCGGTACATACTGTACATACTGTACTACGAAGTAGGGTTAGTGAGTTTCTTCAGGTTTAACCTTGGATTTTCAGGGCTATAACAGTGTTTCACATCATATGTGTTAACTTTTGTTTTCTTTATACTGGATATGACCATATTTAGAGAGTTCAGAGAGGAACAATGAGGATTTATCAGCTAAGGTTAGTGCTAACTAGGTTGGCTAGCAATGTATATTTTAAGTTCCTGTGATAATAAATTGGACTTTAATTTTGCCTAACTAAAAAAACGAAAAGAAAAGCTGAACAACCATCTTTATATAGCTTGTCTTTGAGAACAACAGAATGCTAAACATAATAACAAAATATAAAAATTAACTTCACATGCAGTTGCCATTAACGGATATATTAGCTATAAAGACCATGTACCAGGCTGTAAACGTGTATGCTATTATTGTGGTCTGTGGGGACTGCCAGACTTCTGGAGACAGCCACTGGCATGAAGCACTTGTGTATTAGCCCTGGAAGTTGCTGCTTATGTAAGGTGTCAGTGTTTACTTGCTGTTGACAAGAGTTCTATACATTATAGCTTAGATATACAGTATCAAAGCTTTAAGAAAAATGACTTTCCAAGTCCTAATTACACTGTGGTTGTTGACATCAACACTGTTTACAAGTGGGAAAATGCTAAAATATGGTAATATGATGCAACATATTGTAGGGCTGAAATGCTGATGTGATATTAGAATTATTTTTTAAACTAAACCAGATAGGAGCGTGTATCTCCTATCTGGATATTACTGGATATTAGCTGTAAATGTAAATAAGTTTATGAATGAAATGTTCTTACTTCTGGAAGGAACCAGAAGTTCTGCTTTCACTTCAGCCAAGGTTGGGTTCATATAACAAAAGTCCTGAGTGGGCTGAAATGAGCAGTGGTGAATGCCAGGTCCCTGCAGCCAGGTTCCAAAGTCAGAGGGAAAACCTGAGACCAGACATATTAAGGTTGCTGTAGCAGCACATTAATGCCCATGATTTTGGAATGCCATGCTTGATTGTCCACATACTTTTGGAACGCTAGTGTACGTTTGTTTTTCCAAGTTGTAACTGTTACAATATTAAAACAGTTTAAAAAAAATTGAGAAAAAAACAGTGGCTGCAGCAGAGAGGCTGATTTTAGCGACCTCGGGGTGAACTTGGACCGAGTGTGTGAGAGAGGTGGGCAGGCTGAGTTCTGGACGGCGTGGGTTTGTATGGAACCTGATCCTGTAACAGAGTGATGTCACTGACAGTTTAATAGACTACAGGCCTGTACGGGAGCGGCAGTGGAAAGTCTGGGGTAGCAGAGTGTTTCAATATTTAACAGAAGTTCAGCAGCCTTACAAAAATCAACCTTTTTATAGAGAATAAGAGCAGAGATGGTGCTGCAGAGACACGTTCTCTCTGTGTTACTTGCATTGTATGTGTTCTAATTCATCTTTATGCTATGAATTCTGTTTTCTTAGTTTTCATTGCGTTCTGTTTTTTCGTTTTCGTGTCCAATATGCTGTGTGTCCTTTTCTGCTTTTTTTTAACTTGTGGGTTTACAAAACCCCAAAGTTAACAGTTTCACGCAAAGTCAGGATTCAAAACCGAATGTGATTACATGTCATAACTATTTCTTCTTGATTTTCTTCTCTTTTTTTGTTGTTTTCCTTTCCTCTCTTTTTCTCTCCCTTCTTCGTTTCCTTTCCTCATTTCTCCTCCTCCCCTTTGCTCTTCTTCTCGTTTCTTTTTATTTGCTCCTCTCCTCTCCTCTTTACAGGCAGCAGTCTCTCTTCCATGTCCTCTCTGCGTATTCAGTCTACAACACAGTAAGTAGCTGTTTTTCCCTGAGTCACATGAAACATTAAAATACCAGCTTAACTCAATTGAACTGATAAAAATCTACATTCACGTCTAAATTTTCTTTTCCTGAGCAGAGACTTGATTTTCCACTCGTGGTTGATTGTGCACACCCACAGTACAGCATGGTTTTTACATGATATTCATTCAGCTGGCTGATGATGGATCTCTAACTGATGTGCCTTCATTATTCGCTGAAACACGGTTTTTACTGGAAGTGCCATTAAAACTTGTAGATGATGTTTAGGGCTTATTGCCTATGAAATATTAAACTGAGGTTCAAAACAACTGCTACACTCAGTAAATATATAGAATTGGTTGTGTAATAGTAGTAGTGTTGCTAGTGTGCCTTCATACACTATGTAAAATAAGGTTGCCCACCTCCCAATCATGAACATATATATATATATATATATATATATATATATAGTATATAATATACTATTAAAAGCATATCGATATTGCTTATCTTGTACACATGATTGTGTAAAAAATGTGGAGATGTTGTCACTGAGAAGAAATATGCAGAGTGTGGCTCTTGTGGCCTTTCTTTGTGGACTTTGGAAGATCTTCCTGTGCCTGTGTGGGTTCTCTCCGAGTGTTTCCTCCCACAGTCCAAAGACATGCATCTTAGGTTAAGTGGCGACCGTAAATTGGCCGTAGGTATGCATGTGAGTTTGCATGGTTGTCTGGTTGTCTGTCTTTCTCTGTTAGCCCTATGATGGACTCTCTCCAGGGTGCACCCTGCCTCTCGCCCTGTGTCTGCTAGGATAGCTCCATATTTTTATTCTTAGACTCAACTAGAGTAACTTTGCATGATTAACAGTTCAAAATAATCATTACTTTTCTTGCTTTAGGGTCTTTACCCTAAAGTATAAAGCGCCTTGAGGCAACTGTTGTTGGGATTTGGTGCTATATAAATAAAATTGAACGGAATTGAATGGAATTATCCTTACGTATCTTGTGCAGCTCCTCAGTTCATTCTGTCTGAAATAAACAG
>VVAS01080186.1:4085-15143 GCA_015103295.1 Ptychochromis oligacanthus
TTTATTTGCTTTTTTTTTCCGGGTTCCTAATGGTTTTTTTTGTTTTCCAACCCCCATTTTTTTTTTTTTTTTTTTGTTTTTTTTTTTAATAAACTTTAAAATTCTGTTTAGAACAGACACTGGGGACACACAAAATCTTTAATCTATATATAATTTAGTGCACTAGGAAACAGAAGATGGCATTTTCCAGACTAAGACGAGGCAAGAATAACTTAGAAAGATGAAAAGTGCTTATTTAGAATTTATAGATATGAAGGTAGACAGGACCAAACCTTTGCAGCAATGAATCCAAATCGTATGGTATGTACATGTATAATTTAATTAAGCATATAAGAATGCTGCTGGAACTAGCTGTAATGAGGTAATCCCACCATCATAATATAAAAATAATCTAATGCTCAGTGTAAGGTGCCAAAGCTGCAAAGACAAACAAATAAATTAATGAAAGTGTTAACATGAACAATGCATTGTAAAATTTTGTTATGTTCAAGTAATGTTAAAAGAAAATTGCACATGACAAGAAACCATGACATTCATTAAATATTCACAATTCCTGGGGACCTTGACTAGTAATGAAATATGACCAATAGTTTAGTAACCGTTAGGTAAATGGTTATAGACCAAAATGGGTCAGGTGCCAAACTTGACCCAGTGGCAATAGTATCTAAAGGGTCATGGAGGTAACAAATTTATTTGGGTTAATCTTCAGGAGATTATCATTTCATCCAAATGAAATTCCACAGCAGTCTGGCTGTTAGTCATCAGACACATGCTGTGTACCAGTATATACAGAGGTTAAATGGGATTTGCCAAGTGGGGGCTCCTATCTGTGGGAATATACCTGGCATGGCAAAATCATGTTCCAGCTGTGTCGCGTTCCAGCTGCTGGAGGTGATCACTCCCTTTCAAGACAAAGCTTGTGCTTGTACTGGATGAGTTTCAAAAGCATCCCAGAAGCAACCCAGGAGCGGCTTTCCCGTCCACGATGCTTAAATATGGCCAAGTCTATTTCTTACAGAAGTCACATCGAGCTGCACAGAGCAGCTAAGGAAGGCAGGAAGTAAGCAGTCTGCTTGCCAATTTTTCACAGAGACATTATACTTCAATCGACCAAGTATGCATCCACCCTTCATGCAGGCTCCAAGCAGCAAAGATATAACAGGCATGACTACTCATCTCTAGTGTCTGCAGCTGTCTGTGTTTATGTCCTTGTGCACAACTGAATATAATACCATATAGCAGTTCAGCATGGAAAAGTGACTCACCGTATTTGATGACTTCTACCCTTGATTGAACCTTGTAGTTATGATGCATACTACAGTCTGCCCTTCACCATGCCAAATTACAAAGTGACTCAGGTTATTCTCGCTCCCCTTTATACACACATGCTTTTTTTCTCATAGCCTGCCAGTTATGAGGGAAAAAAAACACATTTATTTAGCACTTTTCTAGTCTTACTGACCACTCAAAGTGCTTTAAATGAGGATACATGCTCAGTGTGGAAACAGGACTGTGGGATGACATGACTTCCTGATTTGTGTGATTATCAGGTGGATTGAACACCAAGCTGCAGCACACAAAAAATTAACTCTGCGCATGTCCTCCTTCACTGCATCCACCTTGTCTGTGGCCTTCCTCTTTTCCTCCAATCTGTCATCTTCATTTTCAATATCCTTTGCATAGTATATCCACTATCCTCCTTCTGCGCATGTCCAAACCATCTCAACTTTGCCTCTCTAACTTTGTCTCCAAACTGTTCAACTTGAACTGTCTCTCTGATGTACTCATTTCTAGTCCCATCCACCTTCACTCTATTCTTTGCATCTTCATTTTTCTACTTGGCTCCCTCTCATACACATGTATACATGTATTCTGTCTTGCTTCTACTGACTTTCATTCCTCATCTCTCCAGTGAATACCTCCACCTCTCCGGGCTCTCTTCCACCTGCTCCCTACTCTCACTACAACTCACGATGTCGTCTGCAAACATCATAGTCCACGGAGACTCCTGCCTGACCTCATCTGTCAGCCTGTTATAAACCATTATAAACAAGAAGGGGCTCAGAGCTGATCTCTGATGTAATCCCAGCCCCACCTCGAACCCATCTGTCACTCCTACTGCACACCTCACCACTGTCTTGCTGTCCTCATACATGTCCTGCACCACCCTCACATACTTCTCTGCCACTCCTAACTTTATCATACAGCACCACAGCTCCTCTCTTGGCACCCTATCATAGGCTTTCTCTAGATCTACTAAGACACAGTGCAACTCCTTCTGACCTTGTCTAAACACTCTTAAAGCAAACGTAAAGCATCTGTAGTGCTAATTCTCAGCATGAAGCCATAAAGCTGTTTGCCAGTTGTCAACTCTCTTCTTAACCTAGCTTCAGCAACTTTTTCCCATATCTTCATGGTATGGCTCATGAACTTCAGTGTCTACAGCTCTGCACATTACCTGTGTTGTTGAAAATCGGTACCAGTACACTTCTCCTCCATTCTTCGGGCATACTTCCACTCTCCAAGATTGTGTTAAACAATCTGGTTAAAAAGTCCACTGCCCTCTCCTTTATTATTGTGCATGAAACTGCCAATTAAAACTTTTTACTAATTATTCAAAGGTGTCGGAACACCTTTTTTGATTGTTTCGGCCCATTCATAACGCCTGAGTTTTGAAAAAGGACACACCTTTTTGAAGTATCTTGCACATTTTTAGCATACAGTCTTAAGCCTGTTTCAGACATTCTATTCTAACTGCAATCAAATATGCTGTTCTCAAGTTTTAGATCAGAATTGGTAACATTTCCATATCACTTTCAACATGGAATTAGTATGAATGAATGCTGTCACACTGACTGATTACAGTGATAGAATTTGAACATAGTATACCTACAAATTACTAATTGTGGTGCTTAAAAGCTACAGTAAAGTCCACGAGATAATTTGGAAGTGTGAAGTTTGACCGGAATTGTTTTCAGATTTTTAGCTGAATATTTAACAAAAAAGGACACCATTTTCTCTGTGCCAAGGGGACAATATAGAAGTAGCTTGACAGGAACAGGAATATCAAATCCTGGATAAAATATTATGTGTGTGTTGTCTCTCTTTCCATAGCAGCCTTGCTGAAGTCTGAATAAAGCAGTAAGGAAGATAATTATAAAATCATATCCACCCTGAATGACAAAGCTGACACTAACTGCTGGATGAAGCAACACTTATTTGCTTATTTACTTTATTGAGTATTTATGTCTATTATTTCATATTCATAACTTGCTGCCTCTGCTATTGCAACTTGATGGCTGAGCTGATCTGCCACAAACCTTAAAACCTTTTAAAAAATCTGGCATTTTAGCTATTAACATAAATAAACTTAATTCCAGCATTAAGCCTACATCAAACCATTCCATATTCATACCACAAAAAAGACAGTAGTCCTGATAAAAATACCAGTATGTAGCAGAGAATAAAGAAAATGATAGCTTAGTAGAAATAGTGATGAAAACTCTAATGTAAAGGGAAGCAGAGAAAATCTCCTAAGATGTGGGCTTAGAGGGGATGAAGACTGTTGGAAATGAGAGCAGGCATTACAAAACCGTGAGTTGATAGAGATGAAAATGTATCGATTGTTTTGCCTGCAGACCAGATTAAATCTAGCGGTTGTGTATCGAAATTATTAAAAGAGTCTGTACTTATTTCACATGAGCATAAAATCAATAACTATTTCAGGCAAGCACTGTTAACATATCCTTTCTTTTGAAGCCAAAATTTCCCTGGAGAATTTCTTTAATGCCATATTGTTGGCTCTCTTTCAAGTAAAGTGTTTTGAGGGCCTTGATGCATCAAAACGTAAATCTCTGCCTCTGATAATATCAAAGGTGTTTTTGTAGTGCTATCTCTCTTCTTGAGAGTTTGATTCTGCTCTGAAAAAATGTGAATTGAGCAGCACAGTTTAAATGTAATAAAACCATGAATGATTCATACTGCACTTTCCATTACATGCAACAGGAACATTAAAAAGATAGCAAAGAGAATATATAAAAGAACATTGTCTCTTAATGAAAAATTACAGGCTTGGAGCCCTCCTTGAAGTGGTTGCTTGCCCAAGCCTTTACACAAAGATGGACAGGCTGACAAAGACACAGACAAAAGTCATGCAGACAGTGCATGTGTCTATATTACTAAGGCATGTCTAGCAGTAGTTGGAGGCATTATCCCCTTTTGCCTTACTGCATCTTTAATTGAAGCCTAGGGGTTGGAAATGTTCTTTTCATACACACTGGTGTGATAATGTCACTCAGCTCCAACAGAGTTTTTCGCAGCACACTGAAGCAGTGAACATCCTGTCCTTTAAAAACCTTTATTTGTAAAGTCACTGCCCTGTTCCTGGAATCCCTCTGACATGTGGGAACTTTATCCTGCTGATAACATTGTTTGACAAAAGGTAGACAGTGGCAAGGAAGAGATCCTTTCAGTCGGATACAATATTAAGGCACACTGTGGTGTTAACAGTGTATATTTGGCACTGTGGGTCTTAATGGGATGACAAAAGGGATTCACATTACTGCCAGCAACCTGCCTCATTGTGCCAGGAAGAGAAATACTTTGGGGAAAAAATTTGTTATGCACACTGTTCTGAATCATTAGACCCAGTGTCATGTATTTATTTTACATCATTATCCAAGAGTTTTGATATTTTGGCTGGAGCCTGTCTGTGCAGAGTTTGCATGTTCACCCTGTGCCTGCGTGGGTTTCCTCTTGGCATGGTCTTGGGTGGTCATTAACACTAAACGTGCTATGTAAATATAAAGGACAGTATAACTCTGTGTACTCAAGCAGCTCTTTACAATGAGCTGTCCTGCCAGAATTTGCAGAGAGACATCACTTAATGTCCCTGTCCCTGTTATTGTTAAGGTGTTGGCTTTCTGTTATGTGTTAGAATGTTGGTTTTAATTAACATGCTTTGTTATTTGACCTTTTCCTTGCATCTTGTCTTGTTCTGTTTGTGGTCTTGTATATAACTTATAGTGAGTTCCT
Source organism: Ptychochromis oligacanthus (assembly GCA_015103295.1). Lineage (NCBI taxonomy): Eukaryota > Metazoa > Chordata > Actinopteri > Cichliformes > Cichlidae > Ptychochromis > Ptychochromis oligacanthus. The sequence goes on from VVAS01080186.1 coordinate 9,120, forward strand.
GCTTTATTTTGGTAATTCAGTTTCATTATGCATCTCATATAGTTTAAGCCTTTAACCCTTTCTCATGTCACGGATTGCACAAGCTCAGTTCCTTTCCTTGGCTCCTCTCCACATGTCCTAGAAGGCAAGGAAAAAATACAAGGAGACAGGAGTCAAGGCAGCAGGAATTTAACACAATGAGGCATTTTTGCTTTGTATCCTTATTTTAAAATTAATCAACTATGACATCTGACAAAACTGCATCACAGATTGTTTTGTTATAGCCCAACTACAGCTGTGTTTTATGATCTCAGGTATAACAGTACTCATGACATGTTTTATACTGTGAACAGGGGAGGGGCAGAAAATTGGATAATTTCAGTTGAATAAAAAGGAGGAGTTGCTTAAAGAATCCTCTCCCTGCCACTGGTTTGTATATTCCAGATGTGTGCCATGGATACACATGTGCATCCTCACTTGCAGCTCCTCCAGCAAACCTTCTCTGTCCTCCAAAAAAAAAAAAAAAACACGAGGAGGCACAAATTAGAGAAATGTGAAAGGATCTTTTGACATGTTATTGTAAAATCTGCATGTGGTTGTTCCATCCAACTCTTGTCCTTTAAATAGGACACACAAGTCAGCTTAAAAAAAGACTCTGCCAGATGGCTAAAAGGGTTTTAAAACCCCCCAACCATCTTCCAGCTCCAGCTCCTACCCCAAACTCTTTTCTAGCTCAGAACCAGCCAGCCACAGCTGCCCAGTACAGTGATGGCCATCTCTCTAGTTTCTGCACCAGTCAAAGACAAGTCACTGGAAAGGGTGTGGAGTCAGACAGCCCTGGAACTACTGTTACCTACTTCCTGGGCTGTCCGACTCCACACCCTTTCCAGTGCACTGAACTCCTGGCCTGTTCCAGGGTGTCCAGACCCCTACCCTGTTTCAGTGTCAGAGTCTGTGTTGCCTGTTCCAAAAGCTACAACCACCCCATCTCAGGTTACTGCACCACAGCCCAGCGCCACCTCCCAAGAGAGTCTGCCTCAGCTTTTTTTCATTCTTGGACTCTAGAAGAATAGTTTTCCATGATTAGCAGTTAAAAATAATTCATGTTTATTTTATACTTGACCTTGGTACAGGCCCTCAGTTAATCCATTGTCAGAAGCAAACCATTTTTTAGCTCCTCTCCCTTTAAGGCCACCCTCGCTTAAAGCTGACTTTCTTTTGATGAGTTGCCCCTCACAATCAGAAAGTTTGAAAAGCAGGTGGGTGGGGCTGTTGTGCTTCCAGCAAGGGCTGTGTGCCTGAGATCTCCATATTAAGGATATCCCCTCTCTTTGAAATCATACAGATCCAAGAATAAGTAAAACAACTGGAAACTGAGCAATAAGACCAGTCTGAAGCCTGAGTGTTTGGCTTGCAGGAATTACCAACATATGAAATAACCACAGTATTTGAAAATTTGGCCGTGTTTAATATAAGCATCCACAATTGTACCACCATATATGACAGAAAATAAGGACAAGGATTGTAGGTCCACTATAAGGTCACAGCTTACTTAGTACCTAACTCTTGTAGGATCTAAGGAATATGGTAAAGAATAAGGTTATGAAACGTTAAATACCTGCAATGGCAAATGCCAATTTTGAAGGACTCATCTGATGAAATTCTAAAAAAAAAAAAGGTTTGATTGTAACTGCATTGTGTAATTGAAATTGATCGCAAAGACAATGTAGGTCTTGTACAGAATTATCGGTAAAAGTCTTTGAAAGAGGCACCATAAAGGCTAAAAACTGTGGTGTCAGCCTGAAGTAGGCAGTTCCTCTTGTTACTGGGGTTCCATGAGACCCAGGTGTTCCACAGACAAGCTGCAGAGAGCAGTACCAGAAAGGGGAGTCTCTGGTGGCTGTGCAATCTACTGGTGTGCTATTGCCAGGTAAGTTATTCTTTAGAAGAAGCCTGATCTGAAAAAAATAAGATGACAAGGTGTCAACCCTCATTGACTTGTTTTCAGCTCTGCCCTGTGGCATTTAAGGTTCCCAGGTGGTGCAGTTACACAAGGTGGAGGCCTGTGACTTCTGTGCAAGTCAGCATCCTAACTTTGAGTAGAACTTCGCTCCCTGCCAGTTTTACTGCACAAACCTTCAGTTAATATATGGTTTCCTAGGTAATCTTTCTCACAGATGTTCAGACCCAATAGGGCAGTTGGCATTGTGATTCTTTGGAGGAATTATTGGTAAAGTTCAAAATCACAGCTCAACCATAATGCTAGAAAGATTTGACCCACAAAAAAAAAACCAAACAAAAACAAACAGTTATCAAGTTTTTTGCCAGTTACACTTTTAAGGTCTAAGGTACATCAAAAGACATTTTGCTTTGAATTATACAGTGGTATTATTTTATTTTATTTTATTTTATTTTATTTTATTTTATTTTATTTTATTCTTCCCTCCTTTATGCCAAGGAAACATTTTTTTTTTTAATGTTTTGAAGTCTTTAAAAACTTCATCACAGTGTTTGAAGTGGTGCTTGACCTATATCACGGTGGATTCTTATTAACTTTTAGAGCTGTTTTTGGCATATTCTTGGACATCACTGATGACTAGACCCACTGTTTCCACCAGCTGAGAGGTTTGTGGCAACCTTAGGGATGAAAGTTCAAGCTCCTAGGTTCAAGCTCCTCATACTTATTTACTAAAATCTGTTCTATTAAACTAGCATTTCTCTGTGCAATTGAGGAGCCAGTCATTTACACCTTATCATGTGGTAAATTTAGTATGTTAAGCTTGGTGAAGCGCTGTTTCCCATTCTTCTCTTTTTTGTCTGTGAGGACATGAATCAGCCAAACAAGTAAAATGTGATCTAGGAGGGTTGGAAAATGGTTGTAAAATTATTTAAACTACAGCCTATGTCTTCACTCCTGAAAGACAATCCCTTTAGTTCCAGGACCGCACTGATCAGTTTAACTGTATATTTACTGATGTGTTTTATATTCACTATTATATCTGTCTGCAGATGCTAGCTAGCAGGCAAATTAGTTACACTGCATGTCTTCGCCTATGAGATGAATGCTTTTGTGCACAGCGTCTGTCAAATAAAACCACTAACCCTATCTACAATAACAATGGAGTCAGGCAGTTAACTGCATTTGGATTGACAACATGATGGATCTGCTCACATAGATTTCCTGCTGAGTGTGGGTGTCCGTACAGGCTGGCTGGCTCTACCCTTTGGGTGCCACAGTGAGGGATCATTCTGACATCCTTGTCTTTTTTTCACTACTTGCAGATTGCCTGCTGGCCTTGCTATTTGCCCTAACTGCTAACTATAGATGCTTGCTGTGTTACAATCCCTTGACACCTCTCTTTCTTTGATGCTGTAACCGGTGCATTAGCACCTAACATAATATTCAAAGCCAGTGAAATCATTCATTTTACCTGGACCAACTTTTAACCAGAGGGGACTGAACCCATTGTCCCTGTCTGTATGCCTTATGCTTTATTTTTGCACGACTCACTGTCTGAAGTAGTATACGTGTCCCCAGGGTAATGCATATGTTGAGAGCTTAACAAGTGATCCAGAACAAAGACAAGGCTTCTTCTTCACAAGAGACAGACACAGTGCTTTACTTGCAGAGATATCTACTTATACAGACAGAGGGATATTTAGCACTAAGGATGCACTAATGCACAGTCAGTCCCCCAGGATCTTCTATCAGACAGTCGCTGCCTGCTCAGCGCGTGCTGTTGTCATTGGCTCATCACATCCCATCACAGCCCATTTGCCTCTCAGTTAATCCAGTCCTCCAAACCCTTCTAAGTCTTTACACTCTCAGCATGGGAAAATAGATGCATTGGCTAAACATGTCAGCACAGTCTGCTGTAACAGAGGTAATCATCCAGAACATTAAACAGCACTGCAGAAAAAGACATTAGTATTTATTGTCTTCTACCTCAGAAAAGCTCTGAATGCTCATAAAAAATGTCACCGCGCAGTGACAAAGAAATTGCTGGAAATAGAAGGAGTTTAAAGTCTCAAGCCTTAGGAAGGAGGTGCATGCTGGGAATGTGAATGTATTACTGTCCGTACATCTTAGCAGCTTTTTGGATTACACTTCGGGAAACTTTAGTGAAATACTGTCTGAATTTGTTGCTTCACTAAGTAAGATTTTAATCTCTGCACCATAGATTCCACTTTACATGGTTAGTGATTTTCCTGAAGTTAAAGATTTAAATCCTAATACTATCATCATTTTAGACACCTTGGCTCACCTATGGCTTTCCAATTGATTGCCACTGGCACAGTTTAAAACAGACTGGCTAGGGAATTTGCAAGGCAAACATAAGAATCAGACTTTAATGTGTTAAAGCTGGCTGGCTGTCGTCCCTTCCACTCCACCTATAAAAATCACCTTAGCGTAAACAAATTTGCCCAAATACCTTCTGGACACTACTTTCATACATCCAAACAATCCAATTATCAATACCATTACCTCCACTCTATTTTAATGGAACTAATGTTGTGACAAGTTTTTGAAAATGCCAGTTTTCATGGACACAGTTATAGCAAGAGCTGTGTCTCATTGGACTGTTTGTAATCCCCATCAACTGTTCACTCTGCATCTGTTTTCCTTCTGTCCACATCCAAAGTGGGTTCACTGCTTTTGTTTCAGCCCATTAGCTACTGTAGTTCTCGTGTATTGCACACTGGAACTCATACCGTATCGTTAATCGCCAATGAAGGCACTAGCATTTGTTGTTTCTGCTGATCAGTCACAAGTCATGGCTTCTATTACCCATTATGGCAGTTGTGAATATGAGCTGTGGGGAACATAATGAGATGAAAGAAAATGTGAAAAAGCTGAAATGAGTGTTGTGCCCCAAACCTTTTTAAACAATAATGCGTACTATGATGTTGTTGTGCCACACAAATGAGCCAAATGCTTTCCAAATTCTCTATATAAGCCCCTACTAATTTATAATTATATATAATTTAGTCACTCATGAGTCCCTATTTCTTTTAGTAGAAATAGAATAGTCTGTTTATGCTAACATTGTTTTTTCTCTTATAGCGTCACACTTACAGCAAGGTATTGTCTTGAACAGTGACTTAGACTGATTGAAGAAAGGTCCTGCCCTGCTTTCTGCTTTTTCACCCTAGATTTTACTTTTCATTGCATTTATTTAATCAGTCCTTCTAAAAAGCTTAAAACTGGGAAATTGCTGATTCAAATGTGTATGAAGTTGTACAAAACCATTTTTTGGCTTCAGATGGAGCTGTGTCAAGTCTGATGAAGAATAATAAGTAATGAAATTTTCATCAAAATCAGTTAGGACTAAAGTCTACAAGTCTGAAAATTATTCAAAAAATTCTGGAGGTGTGGCGGTAGAAAGAACCGAACTTATTAGACCTGTGAAAGTGTTTAATGTTTTTTCAAACTGATTTGCTTCTGGAGTTTCAACAAGTTTCAGATCTGGGTAATAATTGAAAGAGTAAGATTGCAAATACAAGCAGCTGAAATGAGTTTGCTCTGTAGGGTGGCTGGGCTCAGCCTTAGAGATAGGGTGAGGAGCTCAGACATCCAGAGGGATCTTGGAGTAGTGCCACTGCTTCTCAATGATGAAAGGAACCTGTTGAGGAGGTTTGGGCATCTGGTTAGGATTCCTCCTGGTGGCCTCCTTTTGGAGGTTTTCTGGGCATGTCCAACCGGAAGGAGAACCCAAGGTAGACCCAGAACCCACTGGAGAGATTATACCCACTCCAAAAGTGTTGGAGGGAGAAAGACATCTGGAATACCCTGCTTAGTGTGATGCCACTTCAACCCAACTTTGGATAAGCAGAAGATTATGGATGGATGGATCGATGGAAATTTGCACATTTAAAAAGATGGAACCATGAAATTTGGGTACTTTTACTAATGATTAAGCTCTACTTGCATATACAAATGAATCTATAAAGTATTACTCAGTATATCTTGTCTTTTAAGCTCTTCATACATTTTTAAAAATTGTAATTAAAAAACTAACTTAGCTAAAGTTTTCAGGTAAATGT
>VVAS01080228.1:7578-17850 GCA_015103295.1 Ptychochromis oligacanthus
AAAACCCCAGTAAAACAGGTCTAGAGACCAGTCAGTGACCCCATGGCAACTGCCGGTCGGTAGGGACAAGTGTGTATTCCAGGACTGGTTGGCGAGTGGTTCCTGGAGGTTGCTGGCAGCCGATAGCATGAAATTGGTCGCGATGAGGTACACGGTGCTGCACCAAAAACCTCCTTGCGATTGCTTTGGTTACTAGCAGATTACTGCTATCAGCTGTAGTTTGCATGGAAGATTGGCAAGTACTTGGCGACAAGCCAAACTGTGAAAAGTGAGATGCAAACAGGAAACAGACTGTTCGCTTTCAAATTAAAAGTTGTGTCTTTTGAAATATGTTGGTTGTAGCAGCAAGGTATAGCTTTTACTTTGAAGGTGAACATTCTCTGTTTCTTGTTTGGGTCGCACTTTTTCAAGTTTCACTACAGCTCGGAGAGTAAAATGGCGAGTTTTCGCCGTCTTTAATGCAAACTATGGGCGACTGCGGCAATCTGCTAGTGACCAAAGCAATCACAAGGATGTTTTTTGATGCAGCAGCCTCTTTGCAACCGATTTCACCCAGGAACACCCAGCAACCACTTGAAACTGGTTGGGGAATATACATTTTTCCCTAGCAACCAGAGGTTGCCAGGGGGTTTGCTGACCGGTCTCTAGGCCTGTGTTGTCACATCCAGTTTCAAAAACCGCCAAAATGGCAACAGGTGAAGTACTGATATCAGTTAAGAGGTTAATCCTAGTATCTTTCAATGGAAAGATAAGATTATGCCTGTCTTTACTAAAAAAATACAAAACTACTGTTTTACTTTCAGAGCAGGGAACAATTGCTATGGCTCCTGTGGCATTGGTCTTAAAATGTAAAATATTGTAACAAAATTTGCATTAAAGGGTTAAATGCAAATTCACTTGAAGCAGAAAAAAACTGAAAAAGCTGCATGAACACAAGCTGAAAATGTCTCCACCCAAGCTATTAGCCACTTTCGGCTGCTGCCTTGTCACAAGGGGTTGCCACAGTGGGTAGCTCCGCATGGTTTATTTGGCAGAGTTTTACGCCAGATCCCCTTCCTGACCCAACCCACTATATTATGGAGCCACATGGTCTCCACCCGAGCAAAAAAAAAAAAAATTAATAAATAAAATACTGTGTATCCAGTGCTTGACTTTACATACAGTACAAAGAGAGAGAAAGACTGGGGAATGTGATGAGTTCTATGCTCAACCAGATGAAATCAAAACATTTCTAATGATGTTAATGTTTATCCATCATTATACATTCATACAACTGCGATTTAGCACATTTTTAAAAAAATCCATAGAACATGCACACGTGGGGAGGGGGAGGTGGGAAAAATGCCAAAAGGTGCACACACAGCCACCCATTTGAAATGCATTAAGCTACATTTGTTCACCCATTAAAAAAGAGATCTCTTTAATTTTACAGTGAGAGGCTAACATTAGCCCTTCAGTTATTTAAATGAGGCAATGATAACACTAGAAATGACGGTAGAGTGTGCAAATATTTCGACCCTTTATAAAAATGTATCTTCATCTGATGAACAAGCCTGCCAGCTTCACATCAGAGCTACGGCAGAAAACCGATTCAATCCCCTTCTATTGAACAGCTCGTTCTATGTCGGCTTGATGTTCTTAAAAAGAAGAGAAAAAAAAACAGCCTCATTGTAGCTGTGTGCAAAACAACATCATTTGCAAGGTGCATGGTTGAATATGCGTGATATTAAAGCACAATTTATTTAACCACGCTCATGCAATCACTGGGTAATCACTCCATCCCATTAAAAGCCAAACAGGAGTGCTTGATTTGTTGAAGAGGCAACCGAGGTCAGTGATTGTACTCCTCCCACAGAAAGGGAGGAGATGCAAAGCACAACCTAGACTTCCGTGGTCTAATTTTGATGGCAATAAGGCTAAACACCATCACATTTTCTACTTGATATGATCTCAGCATTTTGCCCTTCATGCACAAAACCCCTGGCTCTGTTCCCTGGGCCGACAGGAATGGATATTGATCCCTGGCGGGCACCGCCTCAGCTGTGGAACTGGTGGGGACAGAGCTGCAAGTGTGAACATGGCAGACAGTCTGTGGTCTACTGGCAGAGAGCCACACTCATCACTCTCTTGCTCTTTCCTCCCCTTCTCTTTCTCTCTTTTGTTTCCAACTATTCCATCTTGAACACACACAGCCAATGAATCACTGTCTAGTTACACACCGATTCCCTGGGAGGCTGGAGGAGGCTCACTGAATCAAACCCTCCTTCTTTTCTTTTTCTAGAGAGCAGACCTTCACCTGAGGTCTGCATGGTTTCTAAAGCAGCCTCTGGTCATATCAGGTGAAACGTCAAACCAGACATAATGTACAATTTACTCATGGTACTACTAGCAAGGGGAGTTTATGTAAGTGTGCGGGGGCTTGTGTGCAGAATCTGCCTAGGGATGTGTGTGGATAAGATGAGGAAAGTGTGTGCCTGGCTGCCGTGTAGGATTGCACACAACCTGTGTGAATCAAACCATGTGGCTCGGCGTTTGTGTGAGTGTGTGGGCGGGTGGCAGTGAGGAAGACTGGCATGTTAGTGGAAGCTAAATGGTCGAGCATACATGTGAAAGAGATGATAGTCTCGGCAGCTAATTACAGCCCTGCATCTCTGCTGATGTTGCAACGACACAGACTGTTAATGGTCTAGATCGCCACTAATGAGGCTGTCTGCCATGCACACACATACACACACCACACGCACACACACAGGCACAATAATTACTGGTGATGAGAAGCAGAGTGGCCATTTGTTGGGCAAAAACGGCTCAGGAGTCAAACTCAAATTTAAGGGATGGATAACTATCATAACTATTTTATGAGTGTGGGCTTTTTCAAGGTGATGAGGCTTAATTGACTGGAAGGTCTGATCCTAAATGTCCTCATTTGGTCAATAGGCAGCATGCTTCTATTGTCTAGCTTTTGACAGCGAGTTCTTTCATGGGAGTCATGAAAAATAAAACCTTAGTTGAAGGAAAAAATAAAACCACAGCTAACAGATTTAACTGAACATCAAAAAACTACTATGCTTAGTTGCTTTTTAGCCAAAAGTTAAATGATAAAATCAGCACTTTTAGAGTATGTGTGGGTAATACATATCATCCTGATACTGCTCATAAGTCTTCTTAGCTTTCTTGGTCATTTTTTCCTTTTTTTGTGTTTGCCCCTGGAAACAGGGGAAACGCACAACAAGCATACCTCCATCAGAAAATTATAAAAGCCAATTACATTATCAGCTACAACACTAAAGACACTGACAGGTGATGTGAATGATTTTCTTGTTATAATGTAATGTTCTGCTGGATCCTAGCATTAATGTGGATGCAGCAGTCCAATGGGGCATGCCACACTGCAAAAACCTCCAAACTCCCCAGATCCCAATCTGATGGTGCATTTGTGGAAACCACAGGAACAAGCCTGATCCATGGAGGGTCTACCCCAGAACCCACAGGACTCATTGTACCATCTGAGAAACATGGGAGATCCCACAGGTCCTGCGTCCACGCCTCGTGAAACAAGGGGGGGATCTACACATTATTAGGCAGGGGGTTTTATTATTATGGCTGATTGCGTATAACCAACTTTACGCTTAACATCTGGATGCGGTCAAAAGAAAATAATGGTGTCAGGATGGATACAAAGTGTTTTACTCTCTACTCCATATGCACTATGGCTCAGGAGGTAGAATTCAAGTCAAAGGGCAAGATACGACTCAGCCTTACTGTACTCAACCCCAAATTGCCCAAGATGCATCCACTGGAGTGTGAGTGTGCACTTGATAGTGAGAATGCCCTTAAGCACATAGAATAAAGTGTTGTTTGAATGCTTTTGTGAACTGGTGAATGTGGCTTGCAGTGAAAAATGTGCTTTCAGTGCTTTTTTTCAGTTAGATTAAAAAGCGTCATTTAAGTACCAGCCCATTCACCGTCTACTATTTCTGATCCGCATAACTTAAATAAGCAGTGTCAAGGATTGCAGAATGTGCTACTTTCTTTCATAACAGTATCTTCTGTTAAAGGTAATTAAAACTACTGTACGTCTCAAAATGACTGTGGCAATGAGTTTTCTGTAATGCCAATTGCACATGACTTTTGAGTCATGCACTTGGCATTAGAGCAAAAACTCTTTGGCCCTTTGCTGTGTCCATGACAACACCAAGCAAGGCAATGCAAGGCTGGCTGAACAGAGACTTTAGCATGCTAACTCTCTTTGTCTTTAATTTTTTATCTCAAGTCACATATTTTGTCCTTGTTGTTTCTACACCACTGACTTACTTTACCTCCTTCTAGTTTCTCTGTACACACAGCTAAAGAAATGACAGCCACAAACAGGATGCACTATATATGTGTGTGAGGGGGACATTGAACCTAATTGTGTGAGCCTTGAACCTTCCTCGCCTCGCCAGTCATTCTTGATCTTTGATGCTGGACATTAGGAGTGTGTTGTCATAGTAACAGCACCATAAAAAAGCCATAACAGCATTGTCGGATTGCGGTTGTGGGAGTCTGTGAAATATGTGGGTGTTATGAAAGCATAAAAGCTGTCAATCTCACTTTTAGTTGACTGTGTGTGCGTATGTGTGTGTTCTCTGTCACAAGGTGGTAGATCCGTCTGCAAAAAGGACCAAAGAGAAGTCATTAAAAAATCCAAACATATGTACATATACGCACACTTTTAAACTTATTCAGCTTGTGGTGCTCATTCAGTCCAATCAGATTGCCATTTCAGTGAAAGTGATGAGCTGTGTGCTTGGCCCTGAACTGGCAAATATTTGGAGAATGTGCCAGAGACTGAAGCATGACAGTTGTTTGGTGACAGATATCAGTTAGTTACTCCTATCTCTCTCTTTCTGTTATTCTGCTGTGGGGCACAAACCCTGAACAGAAACAGCCAGCTCAATTAGAAAGTGTGGCTAGCCTCCAGTGGTCTAAAGAAGCGAGCCAAATTGTGGTATGTTAAGAGGTAGATCATCATTCCAGCAGCATGGTGACAGCTTTATTAGAATGGATAATAGCTTGGCTAAATGTTTACAGCTTGCCTTTTTAAGCAAGTTGGGTCTGAAAAGACCTGCAACTCAAATCTCACAGGTGGTGTTGGGAGTCTGACTCAGGTCACAGTTTAATGAGCTGTAAGAGGTGAGTTTATTGTCAGCCATCTTCTTTAAGGTTGTCTCCTTGTGCACCTCTGGATCTGCCCACAGCGCTGCTTCCATTTTTAGACCTTTCCCTGGATGTAATATAAAATTTGTCGAGCAGGCTCCTGGTATCACTCCTCACCTGATGTGCCGCTGTTAAGCTTGGGCACCGTGGACTCTTTGACAACTGCTGTTTGGTCAGAGCGGGAGTGAAGGAGCGATCCAAATGTAGCAGCAGTGTTGGGAGAGGTTCAGAGGTGCACTGGGAGATAATCTCAGATTTAAATCAGGTAGGGTTATTTCAATTTTCAACTATTAGACTTTTTGATCACATCTTGCATTTATGTCAGTGAAAATTGTGGACGGAAATCAACTTATGTGTGCCTGATGGAACAAGTGGTAACCACTGCACCACCGTGCTGCTCAAATTCAACTGATTTACACATAAAAATCTCCACTGAAATAAACAACCTCACCAAAGAAAGGTGCAATGCTTGATGGCTGGCAATCACCATGGAGTCAGATACACACAGGACTTTAAGGTGCTTTAAACAACAATTAGTCATCACTTGTTCTGTCTATTATTTTTCAAGTTCAATTCAAATTTATTTATATAGCGCCAAATCACAACAACAGTCGCCTCATGGCACTTTATATGTTAGGGTAAAGACCCTAAAAGCCACAGACTAAGTGAAGTCATTAATTTATAAAAATGTTGGAAAATAGTCTAAAACGCCTATCTGGGTGCCAGGTGGTTAAAATGCTGACCATCTCCCACAGCGTTCTGGTAGGAGACCAAGCAGTAACCCCTGGGGCTAAAAAATGGACCCAACCCCTAAATGCCAAAAAACAGTGCAGCTCCTCTTATGGCCACTTGAGGCTGGTGTCAAAAGCAAATCAATCCCACGTAGACTCCCATGGTAAAATGCCCAGCTAATAGCATTAAAAAGCATATTTACAGCCTGGTACAAAAAACAGTTTAGGCCTCCTTAGATAATTTCTTTCTTTAACTGACAGCTGTAGACGATTGGTGTCCACTAATTGGTGTCACTGAACTGGACCTCTTGTTTGTGGTGTTGGTGCCCTTTGGAGCAATTTAATTGAGTTATCTGACAAATAATATGGCTTGTTGTGTGGTAGAGAATATCCAAGAATATCCAGCCTCAGTTTTGGCGACTGAAATTCTATATTAGTTTTCTTACTTAGCACTAATTAGCAGGTATCCAAACTTTTTTTCCAAATGTGGTAACTTCTTGAAAAACCTAACATAGCATCAGCAAGAATGTGAAAAAATACAGAGTCCAACACCAATGGGTGATTTCATGGTGGCTACGTCCATCTTTTATATACAGTCCATATAGGAGACTCAGTTATCTCCTCACTTGTCAGTGGGCAGTCTAATATAATTTTAAATTTAAAAACTAACAATAATTTCTATACATTGTTGAAATACCTTGTTTTGTCTGTATAAAGGGTTTAGAACCAAAAGAGACATTTACTTATTTGCAGAAACTGGCAACATTGTTGTCAACTGCTACCACCTTACTACCTGCTAGCACCTTAATATGAACCAATACTTTACATTGTGAGCAGGTATTCATTTCATAACCCCAGAGGATGAGACATCACAGTCAGAAGTGGTAATGATTTAAGCATGGAAGGAGAAGCTGCAGCCCTGTCTTGCTCTGCGTTTGATCTCCAGAATCTTGTCTCTTTCTTTCAACACCTACACAACTCCTATAGCCTTAAATATAGGATTCAGTGGGGAAAAAGTCCAACTTTCTTATTTAGATTGCCTGAAAGAAGAGTGAAAGTCCCATTTCAACCACAGGAACGTTCCCCAGGGAACAGAAGAAAATATATATAATAAGAAAATGAAATAATATAAGAAAAAAGTCATCCTTGAAGATGGGATAAAAGTGATCACTCAGAACAACTTTATTTTGATATGCAGTGACCCCTACCCAGCAAAATGCCCCATGGAGCACAACAGAGCCACCTGGTGCGGTCACTACAGGGGGTCAAAGGTTTAAGTTTTTTCCCTAACTTGTCATCCGTCTGCAGGTTTCTACTTTAGCCCCATTTCTCATGTTAATTTCTATCAACAAAAAGAGTTCTGAAAAAAACTTGCAAATAGTTTATTGTGATCATCTTCTCCCAGAAGAGTGTGGAGTCTTTGATCTTAACAAGCTTAAAATCTGACAGTTTTCCTGGTTAAATCCCAAAAATATTCCCAGGAGATGCACAATGTCTAAAACTCCACCCCACTGGGATATTCTGTCACGTTTTCTTAGCTTTACTCATTTCGACAGACATGTACCACATGTTTGTTAGGGCAGGCTGGGTGGCACTGAATTTTTTTCCACCTTTTGCACTAGCAACTTGTCATGTCACAGCAAATCAACACCAACAGATGTGACACTACGCCCTGATGTATTGTAGAGTAGTGGAGCTAAGAAATCACAACCAGATTTGGAATAAGGAGATGAAATTTAGCATGTAAATAAGGTTGCTATTGCCTCCATGAGCCAACAGGCTGGTTTTTAGATGGGAGCATTTTGTTTCTGTCTTCTAAAGCTCTGCTGTGAGTGAAGAACCCGGACAGATGGCGGGTTCACTTTACCATTAAGACAGGAGACTGCATTTTTCTGTTTGTGTGTGGGGATTGGATAGATTGGAGATTTTTTGTGATGCTGTTTTTTGCAGCTTACAAAAAATATACATATTTCCCCTCATAAAACCACACATCTTTCCTCCGTTTTTCCTCCTCCTGTTTGTTGGCTCCCTGCTCCCTGGCAGAGACATGGGCAGCCTATTAAAGAAATAAATGGGAATAAATCTATTCAGTGGCCGCTGCTGACCTTTGTGCGTGAGTCTCAGCGGTGTCTGTGGCACCCAGGCGGTTGGCATTATGATTGGTATGCGACATTACGCTACACAAAGAGGCAAAATGCAGAACTACAAATTGGTTGCACACAAAAAAAACAACAGTGTCGGTTTTCCAAATGAGTTGGCTCGGCTTCCAGCTCGCGCTACAAATGAGAGAGTTCTAAAGTTCATGCATCATCACTTAGAGGATGCCAAGATAAATCAAGGACAGGTAAACGCAAAGAGAGGAGTCATTTAACAACATTTAACAATAAGGTTCCAGAGACAGATCCTATCTGCTTGGCTGATGAAGAGCCACTGTTGCTGCTTCTAGATTTAATTAAACTCTCTAACGTTTTAATCTTCAGCGTCGGTGCTTCGGCTGAGTCATCGCTGACAGATGCACCGCCGCCACAATTCAATAAGAAGGCAATCTCAGTTTGTAGGCAGATCACAGCAGGCTTACACACAACTTATGTTCTATCATTTGAGTCATATGTACATTTCCCAAAGACAAGACAGCAGCTCTTACAAGACACTGCCATTAGAAGAAAGCTGTCTAAAAAGTTTGTGGCCTTGTAGAAGAATGGAGACGTTTGTACACACTTAACGCTCAATGTGCCCCATCAATCTGCACACACACTCAGCTACCTGCAGATTCTGCAAATAACGGCCCTGTGTGTGACTCACAACAAAGTGCAGTGCATAATTATGATTGTCAGAGGGCCTCACATTCTGAAAAACACAGGGCTGAAAGCACTTCAGAGCCATTTACCAGTATTTCAAGGAAAAACTGTGCTACTTTTGACATACTTTGATTTGGGGGGCTTTAATTTGAACCTCACAGAAGACGGTAAAATTTACCATACATGTGAAAGTGACTTGATAAAAAACAAATACATAAATAACATCGCAAAAAGCTTACACTTCAATCAGACTATACTGAGGAGCCCTAGGTATAATTAGAGTGGAATCTGCTGTCAATTAGTAAAGAGGACTGAGGAACAGCTAACAGTAAAGGGGACTGGCATCTGAGAGGAGTTGAACATCAGTAAGCCACTGCTGTGCACTGTGGGACTGTATCACTTATTTCTGCTGTCACTGGACTAAATCACACATACAGACACACTAGCAAAAGACGACAGAGATGAATAAGCAGACAAGTAGAAGGACAGAGATTCAAGATCTTCAGCTGAGCCAACAATCTTCACCACCACTCCTACCTTCAGCCACTGGTCTCACCTGTTCCACCTCTCTGAACCACTAGACTGGTCTCAGCTCCCACAGCGCACTCCTTGAGCAGCTCCACCACCTGTGTATGTGTGAATCCCTGCACGGGTTGCTTGTTAATCTCCACAATCAAGTCGCCCTCGCACAGGCCCGGGCAGCCCTGAGGCTCCAGGACTTGTTTAACACGCTGACCTGTGGCGCTGTCCGCAATCGTGAAGCCAAACCCGTCCACGCCCTTCACCATGGTCAGGGTCAGTAGCTCCCCCTGGGTTGCGCCTGATGACGCCATAGAGACGCTGTCTGGTGGCGTAGTGCCCGTGGTGGGAGGAAGTGAGCCATCTAAGTGGGTGTCCCCTGGGTGACCAGTGAGCAGCTGCTGCTGGACGTTGACCTGGTCCTGACTGGGGTCTGTGACAAAGCGCGCCGTGCGGGTGAGATAATCAAGGTAGTTATCGTAGCCCGTCCTGCCGTTCACCATTATGGGCCGCTGCTCCATGATGCCCAATGGGGAGATGATTGTGGTGGTATTGTTGTTGGTGTTGGCAGCTTCCTCTGGCTCATAGGGCAAAGGGTAGCCGCGACACAATACCAGGGTCACGCTTTGGCCAATAGGTACTGACTGGAAGAGTTTCACCACATCGGCGTGGGTGGTACCCAGGACACACACATCGTTGATGTAGACAATAACATCACCTGCAGAGAAAAGGATGGACAGACAGACATATGATGGTTAGCCGTAATGGAGCTGGAACATTAGAAATAATGGCTACAGATGTGGGCGGCTAAAGACGATTAACCTCAAGATCTGGTAATAGACAGAACCCACATTCAGACTCATTTTAATTTTTATATTGTGCTTAAATGGTACATAAAATTACAATTAAAACAAAATGACACTGAATCAAATTAACACAAATTCAACTGGCCTAAGTTAAAGAGCAACTTCAAAGTATTAAGTGCTATGCTTTAAAAAAAAAAAAAAACACAGAAAAATCATTAC
>VVAS01080250.1:3160-15226 GCA_015103295.1 Ptychochromis oligacanthus
TTTCTTCAGCTTTTTATTCGAACTTGTTCTTCTTTCAGGTCCGTCGACCTCTTTCTGCTCCTCCAACAAATATGGTAGTAAACCTGGAACCCCCGCCTCGAACCCGAAGAAGCCGGCCGAGGTGCGTTTCCATCGCCGCCATCAGACTCTGCTGAGTGTCGGTAAATGTCAGGACAGCGTCTGACTACCTCTGTGCGTCTCTCCCCCGCAGGTGTTTAGGAAAGACCTGATCAGTGCCATGAAGCTGCCCGACTCCCACCACGTCTCCCCAGAGGACTACTACATGCTGGCAGACACCTGGAAGCAGGAGTGGGAGAAAGGAGTCCAGGTACCGGCGAGTCCGGACACCATCCCGGAGCCGTCCGTCAGGTGAGTCCCACAGGTTCCCAGAGGTCTAAATGTGCCACCTGTGTTTAAATACATGAGTGTGCTGATCAGGGTGGAGTTGTTGCTCGTTTCTAAGGCGACGTAACCACCGCAGCAAGTTTACAAAATTAGTCAGCTATAACTGAGCACGTGACCACATATTAGACCGACTCAGATCAGACTCAGCCTTAGCGATCGGTCATTCAGGAGGAGCTCGGAGTAGAGCTGCTTCTCCTCCGAAATCGACATCAAAAGGAACCAGTTGAGGTGTTTCATGACCAGCTGGGAGGAGGTCCCGGAGCAGACCCAGGGCACGCTGGAGAGATTACATCACTCAGCTGGTTTGGGAACGAGGGTGGTCTGGGAGTCTCTGCTTAGACCGATGCCCCCGAGACCCGATTTAAAAAAGAAAAGAAAAGAAAATGATGGATGGTAAAAATCGTTTTGAGTTTTCCACAACATGTTCCTGAAAATGTTTTGGGGGATTTCAATTTGAAATAGATACAGGAAATGTTGAGTTTGCATAATGCAGTGACTTCAACAGAGCGGGAGAGGATCAGAAATACTGAAAAATGACGGATTATTATAACATTACTGTATTAAACAGAAGGAATGAGAAAAGCTCAGTTATGTTTAGCAGCTCAGGTAAATAAAGGACAGAGTTCACGTGAATGACGGAGAAAACAGCAACATGTTCTTAGTTTTAGTAACTTTCACCGTTTTAGCTGCTCCAGAACAAAAAGAGGATATTGATCTGCAGCTGCTGCCAGCTTTTTCATGTCTGAATTAAGCAACACACCTTAAATATTATAACAGCTTTGACCGTCAGTACATCTTTAGCAGCTCTCTTTCAGCCAGGTTACGATAAGTACAAGTATTCAGTTTCCTTTTTTGTGCTATTGTTTCACTCTTTAAAGACTGGTGACAGGTTTCTGTTGTCTCCCGTGTTCAGAGTGATCGCGGAGAAGCCAAAGGAAATGCTTTACACCCACCAGAGGAAGTACATCCAGTGCTCGAGCCAGGAGTCCATGGAGCCGGGTTACGTGAGCATCAAAGAGCTGGCAGAGGCCATGTGCCGCTACGATCTGGATGACATGGACCTCTACTGGCTGCACGCGCTCAACCGGGAGCTAAACCACATGGGTAAGACCAGGACTGTAAAGGGTTAATGGACAGCGTAGTCCAGAACGCTGCATCCCACTGAAACCCTAAATCCAAACTCTGATAAACACTCCAAGCTAAGATGAAGGATTTCCTTCTTTGTGTGTTCAAAGATCTTCTATCGATTTGCGTGTTGAGGCTGATTAGTGTTTCATCTGTTTCCCCACCAATGAAAAGAAACTGGACACCTCCTGCATCAAATACCATGCAACTTAAATCCCATGGCTTTATTGGCTTATATTTTTGATAATTTTAGTAATATTATTGTTTTTGAGTATTTTAGATTTTTTTAATATGAATATTTAATCAAACATCTGGCTTTATTTTCAAAATGAATAAAAAAAAAACTGAAAATAAAAACCTTTTATGTATTTACCTGCAGTAATTTTACTGCCCACTAGAGGATGCAGTCCACTCTTTGAACATCTTCAGTTCTCTGTTTTATCTGCTGTGGTGTGTCTGATGTCCCACTCTGTCCTCCAGGTGAAGAGCCCATAGATGAGCTGACGATGGAGCGAGCCATGGAGGCCCTGGAGAGGCAGTGTCACGACAACATGAACCACGCCATCGAGACGGTGGAGGGTCTGGGGATCGAATACGACGAGGACGTCATCTGCGACGTGTGCCGCTCCCCAGACAGCGAGGAAGGGAACGACATGGTGTTCTGTGACAAGTGCAACATCTGCGTGCACCAGGTAGGCAACATCTGTCTGCTGCACCGTGAAGCTCAACTAATCCACGATGCCTTCTCCTGATCAGGGTTCACTTAGCCTTAACCTTAGCCCCTGTGGGAAATCCTGTTATTAAAAAAACAACTTTTCATTGTGGTTTTGTTTCTGAGGCCTTTTCAGGCTCTGGTGGTGGAAGTTCTGCTTACTGTAAGTTCAGTTTGTTCCTGCCGCTCTCTCCACAGGCCTGCTACGGCATCG
Organism: Ptychochromis oligacanthus; assembly: GCA_015103295.1. Classification (NCBI taxonomy): domain Eukaryota; kingdom Metazoa; phylum Chordata; class Actinopteri; order Cichliformes; family Cichlidae; genus Ptychochromis; species Ptychochromis oligacanthus. Next base: position 5,617 of record VVAS01080250.1, read on the forward strand.
TCAAAGTGCCTGTTGGGAACTGGCTGTGTCGGACGTGCGTCCTGGGCATCGACCCGCAGTGCCTTCTGTGTCCCGAGAAGGGCGGTGCCATGAAGGCGACGCGAGCCGGCACCAAGTGGGCTCATGTGAGCTGCGCCCTGTGGATCCCAGAGGTAAATACCCCTGCAGCCGGCTGGATGGATTACTGGATGTAATTTCAGGTCTGATGTGAAGTTTTTAAATGCCACTAAAAAAAAAAACAGCAGTGTGGTTTTTCAAGAGGCTTCAATAGTTTTAATGTGTGAGATGACTGACCACCAGGAGCCTGGAACCAGACGTTTGTACTATGAAGCAGGTTCAACATGTCCACACAAAATCAGTCAGAGGCATTATCAGATCTGCACAGAAAAGGCTGTAACTGTGTCAGTGCAACAGCAACACTGGTGCTGTAAAAAAGGCAAGAGAGAGCAGTGCTGCAGAAAATCCTGTGAACTAATGCCTAAATATACTTCTCAGTGCTGCTGTTTATTTCTTATGTTTCTCATTAGAGCTCTGACTCTGTCCCACAGCCTGATGAAGGAGACATCTCCTACCTCAGCGAGGGCTTCACTGGTAGGAGATGCCTCCCTCAGATAACTACTAACCCTGGCAAAACTGAGGTTCTTGTGTTTGGCCCGATAACTTACCTAAGGAGGTCAGACGTTACATCAGCCCCTCGCCAGCAACAGCGTATCATCTGCTGCGATTCTTGGTATTATTTTTGTCCAGTATCTGAATTTTAAATCTCACATCTTTGAGCTCGAGTCTTTTTCTTTTAACTAAGAAACATTAAAAAATAAATAAATAAATCAAACCTGTATCATTACCCAGTAATTGGGAACTTTTAGTTCACACTTTAATTTTCTCCCATCCTGATGATTGTAACTCACTTTTCGTGTGGATCTCTCAGTCCGCCTCACCCCGATATTGCATGTCTTTGGACTGTGGGAGGAAGCCGGAGTACCCACAGAGAACACGTGCAGACGCGGGGAGAACGGCCCCATGTGGCCGGTGGAGTCAAACCCGGGACCCTCTTAGTGTGATGCTAACCACCGCACCACTGTGCCGCCCTCACTCTAAACTGGCCGTAGGATGTGAAAGTGATTCTGAATGTTTGTCCTCTGTTTGGTCTTGATCTCTTTATATTTTTCTGTTTGTGCAGGTGAGCATCGCTTGTCCTGAGAGGATGGAGCCCATCACCAAAATCTCCCACATCCCCCCCAGCCGCTGGTCTCTGATCTGCAGTCTGTGTAAACTGAAGACAGGCGCGTGCATCCAGGTGACTTTTTGTTTCATCTCCACTTCATGCCACCATTGTGCTGTAAGATTATTTTAGACAAGTTAAATGCATAAAGTCATCTGGGTCGTTCCATCTGAAATCAGTCATTTGTAGAACATTTTCTGCTCGACCGTCTCCAACTGAAAGTTTTATCACTGCTGTGAAATTTTAGCTTTTCTAGATGTATTTTCTGTGTTTTTAATGCCCCTTAGTTTATTTTAAACTTAACCTGAATTATCAGAGCCCTGCAGGGCAGTAGGTCTCGAAACAGTAGGTAGAGTAGGTGAAATGAAAAATATGCACATATTTAACAAAATTATTTTCTCAGTTATAATTAGAGTACCATCTGGAAACTCCAGAGTTTTGTTCTATTTGGATTAGACTATCTACTGATGTTTTTGTTTTTGTGGTACACTTGTTGTATTTGCTTACTCGAGTATGAATGTTGCATAAAAATAGCGTTTTCTTCATTTTTGTGACTAAGAATTTCATGTTAAAGTATTCTACATGTTTTATTTTGCATTATTGTGAAATTTAACTATACACCATTCAGAAATTGTCGCTAGTTGTCTTTTGCAATGTGAAGTTTTTTAGTAGTGTTGCTCAAATATGGAAATTTACAGGATGGCTTGAATTTTTTGCATATTTTTTACGAGCCAATACTCGGACGTTTCAGGCTTGTATCTTTAATAGTTTTTGAGATATTCATGTTCAAACATTGCCTCAGATTTCGAAGTGTGAAAAAACATGCTGGAAGTGGATCAGCAGGCCATTTTTAAAAAGTATATCTAGAAAAGTATTTCATATAAGAAGATATATAAAATCTCCAAACTTTTTAGAGACATCACAGATAGTCGAGCAGAAGACCCACGATGATTTAAGATGGAAATAGCCATCTGAATATGAAATGCAGATAACTTTATCCACCTCGAGGCTTCTGCAGCAGGAAATCTGTTCGCCATGGTTCACTGCACAACATCACGGTGTAGTGAAAACTACAATCAGATCAAAGCCTGTAATGTTAAAAAAACAGATTCATAACTTCCATGCGAGAAGTTGTAGAAGAAGTCGACAAATTCGTGGTAGGAAGCATTTTTATGATTGAGGGCCCTGTGGTGCTGTGATGTTTTCAGTCACTTGAGGGTTAAGTTTGTAGTGTAGATGTAGCTGATCAAATCCTGCTCAGGACCTGGACTGAAGCAGTCTTGTTCCCTGCAGTAGCTCGATTATAGCCTATGTAAACATCTGATTTCTTTCCGTCTGCTCAGTGTTCGGTAAAGAACTGCACCACCCCCTTCCATGTGACATGTGCCTTCAAGCACAGCCTGGAGATGAAGACCATCCTGGATGAAGGAGACGAAGTTAAGTTCAAGTCTTACTGCCTCAAGCACAGCCAGCCTAAAGCCGGGGAGGCTGGCCTGAGCCCGGCTCGATCCAAAGCCTCCGGAGAGGCAGGGAAGGTGGGCCAGCGTGCTCAGAGGCTGCAGGAGCTGGAGGAGGAGTTCTACACTCTGATCCAGCTGGAGGAGCTGGCCGGGGACCTCGGGCTCTCCCAGCACCTCGTGGACTTCATCTACCAGTACTGGAAGCTAAAGAGGAAAAGCAACTTCAACAAAGCTCTGCTGCCCCCTAAAGAGGAGGAGGAGAACCTGGTGCTGCAGCCGCAGGAGGACAGCATCCACACTCGCATGCGCATGTTCATGCACCTGAGGCAGGATCTGGAGAGGGTGGGTGCTTCTTCGCGCTGCAGTGCAGAGTCCAGATCTGTATGCTCTGTGTTTTTTAAACTGTATTTTATAGATTTATATTTACAGAGCCAAACAGTCTGTGTTAAAATTTATATTTTACTCATGATCAGTTTTAGTTTAGTTTGTTAGTTTTATCCTTTTTTGTCAGGGACCATGCACAAAAACATAAAACAAAAGATGCCTTTTACCAGATTTTACCTACCAGCTAATTTCCATCATCACTCCCTGAGCAGGTGCACACAATATTTAATACGCCATTCGTGGTTTCAGAAACTGTCTTTTTGATAAGTGAACTCGTCAGTAAAACTTGTAAATGAATGAAAACGAGTGCATCCTGCTGTCTTTTAACATGACGTATGTCCCTCGCTGTGCAGGTGAGGAACTTGTGTTACATGGTGAGTCGGCGCGAGAAGCTGAAGCTGTTGCAGAGTAAAGCTCAGGAGCAAATGTTCAACCTGCACGTGAAGCTCATGAACCAAGAGCTGTCTGCTGGTGAGCACAGGTTTAAACTGAGAAGCAGAATAATCTCAGTGATTTTTCCTTTTTTCCTCTTTTTATTTGCTTATTTAACCGGGTCAGTGCATGCTAATGGACTTCAGGATAAAAACAGAAGCTCTAAATATGACAGTTTTGAGCAAAACTACCATAATTACATCCGTAGTCTCTGAGAAAACACACAGAAACAAAAGGCAGATCAAATGTGTTGTTCTGCCTGTTAGTGAAACAAAGCTCAGTATTTACGTGTAAGAACATCCTGACTGTCAGAAATCAGCCTAATTTGGCCTTAAAATTTTGTAAATTAATTTTATGATGTTGGGTAACTTTTTAGCACAACTTTTAAAGGTGAAAGCAGAGCTCGGTGCTGGAAATGAGAATAACAGGAAAAATTAAGAAAAAATGAATTAGTCTTTTCTTCTCCAAAGGTCTTCCTTCATCGTTCCCAGTGGAGAACATGCTGTTTCGGGCTCCTCCCAGGATTACTCTAAAGCTGAAAATGCCCAAAGCTTCAGGTCTTGGAAATGGAAATCCCAGTTCGAAGTCTTGGAACGGGCCGCTGTGCCCAGACAATAGCGGGAACGTTGGTGAACATGCTGGTGAGGGGGTGGGTCAGGGTAAGCCTCAGCTGCACAGCCGCGGTCTCAGAGAGGAGCGCCCCAACAGCCGCCCGTCTTCCACGAGCCACCCGGGCGGAACTCTGCTGACCGTTAAACCGGGCAGCAAACCTCTAACACTGCACGCCGCGCTCCACGGCCAGTCATCCAACAGTAACGGCAAACTGAACCAAGACAGAGCGTGCGTGGCCAAATCGAACGGTCTCCTTGAGAAAGTTGTGGCTCAGAAGGACAGTTCCTGCCAGACACCCGCTGACCGGGGTGCTACAAACGAGGCTTTGGACAAGAGCAGCTTTCGCAAGTCTGCCATGGAGCACTTTGGCAGGTCCTTCAAGGAGGCCACCATTAACTTGGTCCGGACCACAGAGGACTTGCGGGCATCTGACAAACTGTCCCGAAAGAGCGCAGCCAAGGAGAGGCTTTGGCCCAAACCTGCGTCAGAGCACAAAGTGAAGAGCATGCGATTGTATCAGGACAGCGACGGTTACTGCCCCGACCTCGAGCTCAGCGACTCCGAGCCAGAGGCCAAAGGTCAGCACAGGCAGCAGCTTGGGCTGCCGGACGCTGCGAGGAAAGGGAAGCAGTCGGTGGGCTCCAGACACTCCATGCAGAGGTGACGGCTGTTTGTTTACTCCGCTCACTCCTCACCCTCCAGCAGTTTGGGTCAAAACTTCAAACACATCAGGGAGTAGAACAAGCCGCAGGGCTAACGGTGCTGTTTACACAAAGACGCAGGAGAAGGAGCGCCGCGAAGGCAATCCGCTTGTTAAGTGCTGACGTATCGACCATGTTTCCGCTCCGAGCGTCTCCTGCATTGGACCAGGCTCTCGTCTTTTTAGCGTGCTGCGGTACGTATGGTTTTTATTCATGTGCAGAACGTCTTTAGGCCGTTTTTAAAAACTCACGGTGTAACTAAAACCCACACAGACACCAAATATCAGAAAAGAATAACTCTCAGGCCCACTAAGATTTCAGTGTGGACGCTGAGCTTAGGATCAGGAGTAATCCAAACCACGCAGCAACGTATTAATGACTAATCTTGTATTGTGGATGGATCATCTCAGACGTTTTCTTTTGGCTGAAGTTTGGTCTGTTTTCGGCATCTTCTTGCCATACAATGGCGTTTGTCTCTGCCCATCAGGGACCCCAACATGACTTTGTAGCTGAAAGAATTTGGACCCTTTTAACTCAGTTTGGTTGCTTTTGGGAACTGAAGGAGCGCTTGGACCTGGAAGTGGTTAATTACGTCAGACTTAACAAGCAGATTGCTGTGAAGACAGCAATCTGCGATGAAGAAGGAAAGCTCTGTGTCAGTGGTGCTTTGAGAGGAACAGATCTCTTCAGAGATTCTCATGCTTGCCTTTTATTTGTGGCTGTAGTCCACACAGTTATGCTGTGTTCCCCAAACACAGGTTTGATTTGCCTTTGATTAAACTGCTGTACACAAAGGGATGTAAATAACGTGTGACTGAACCACAAATGTTCCAGTTTATCAGCACTTCAGTGTCCATGTGGCCAGGAATTAGACCTGACACACCAGATGAACTCTGCTCCTCGTCTCATTGGTCACACCGAGCTGCTGGGACTGCTTTACATTTCTAAAAATACACAAATGCCTTTTGTGTGCAAGAACGCTTCACACGCTTTAGTTTAGCTGGTTACAGGATGTGAAACGGGACGACATGAATAAAAACACATTCCACGGCGTGTCCTTGAGCAACAGAAACTGAACCTGGAATCACAAAAAGCAAAAAAAAAAAAAAACCCGGAGGTCTTCAAACATCACTATTAGCCTTCATCATCACTACTTTTATTGTGAACCCGAGCTGTGAAAGCTGCAGGTTTGCAGTTTTTGTTACGAGGTGCGATTGTAGTTTTGCTGCTCAGACCACAAAAGAAAAACACACCGGATTTATATTTGGCAGATCTCTCCTGTTAAAGTGGGCCTCTTCTGCGTTTCCTTATTTCCCGTCATATCGCTGCTGTTCCAGTGCTGGATGTTCAAATTAAGCAAAGTTTGGAATAATGAGCTCAGTGTATAAAAGTTCAGGCTGCAGACTGCTCTAAACACTCAGTTAATCACAGTTTTTTCTACTCTTGGACCTCTATGAGGTCACAGAGAGAGGATAGAAGCCCCGCCCACTCGGTGTTCAACTGCTCAAGAAAGACAGCCAATCAGAAGAGACTTGTCTTAAAGTGGGAGGAGCTAAACAGGCAGAGGGGCTGCAGCAGGGCTCGGTGTGATAAATAGGGATTATTTTGAACTGTGATTCATGCAGAGTTGCTCTGGTAGAGTTGAGTGGAGCTGCAGATGAGCCTGTGAAGAGCTCATTAAGTTTTCTTAGGTGTTCTTTGCACTAAAAGGTGCAGCCTGCGGTGTTTGAACCTCGGTTTCGATCTTTCATTAGTTTGAAAAACACATTTCGAGCTCGACTGGCTGCACTCAAAGTTTTAGAAAAGGATTATTAAAAAGTAAACTGCAACACAGCAGTTACAATGTTTCAAATGTTAATGTGAGTCCTCCTCTGGAGGAGCTGGAAATGAGCAGAAGTCCTTTTAAGGCTGTGCTCTTTTTTTCTTTTTTTTTTTAAGTCACTCCTGTTCTGACCGTCTCTCCAAGCCAATCTCCACCCTTGTGATTAAAAATGGCGACACACCAGCTTGAGTTTCATTTTGAGGAAGAGGATTAAAGGAGCCAAAACTGGCTGTTAGGGTGGGGTGGGTGAGGATTTTTTTTTTTTTTTTGGTGTGGTCACAGAACTGCCTTTTCAGTGCACGACCTCCCAGCAGACATTTCAGCACTGAATAATCATCGGCTGACCGTCCTCTCGATTTCTAATAATCAATCTAATGTTCTGTAAACTAATCAATCAATCAACAGGGAACACACATATTTATGATAGTAAGATCAGGGGCAGAGAGGCATTTGTAAAAGTTCATACAAATGTCAAACTTTATGTTTATACTTTAAAAACAGGATCCGGGAATCACGGACGCTTATTGACCAAATCCGTTGATGTTCAAATGTTTGCTTTCTTTATTGCAATAATCAATATTTCTTTCTTTGGAGGAGACAGTTTGAGTGGACCTCTATTCTACATGAAAACGCCACCGTCCATCCATCCGAGATTCAGTTTTTGCCGTCATACCGGTTTGGGCTGCACAGGTCAGGTCGGTGTTTAAACCGCGTTTGTTGCCCACGCACCAAAAAGGCACGAGTCCCCGAGTCATCTCCCTGAGCCTCAGACGGAGGGATGGTGACGTCTGAACGGAGGTCCTGACAGTCTGAAAACACTCTGAAACAGAAGTTGACGTTCACATTCTGTCAGTTTGAGGTCCGTAGCGGTCAGAGCGGGAGCGATCTAAAAGTGGAAGCGGTGCAGAGGTGCACGAGGAGATGACCATCATGAAGGGGATATCTGCCAAATTTCAACCGAGTCTGGTTTCAATTTTTTGTTTTTTTGTTTTTTTGTTTTTTTGTTTTTTTGTTTTTTTTGGAATAAAGAAACCGTCACTACTGGATCATTAGAGCTGGGTCCTCTTACTTTTTTTTTTTTATTATACAGACGCCAAGTCGCTACTTTTAATTGATACCTTAATTTTCTTACCTCATTTTACCACAAATCTTTTCTTATTTAACAAAGAAACTTTTCACGTGCCTCTTTGTTTAATGTCTCGACACAAACATCCAGAAAAAGGAATAAATCACAGGATCTCTCATCAGTCTGACACTTCATGTCTGATATTTCATATATCAGTTCTCCACTTCCAGCACTGTTCTGTTACAGAGACCCTGCTGAGACATGAACGGGATGAGAAATCGGATCAGATTTAATCCTCACTTGTAACTCCGGCCAAGAGGACTGATGTTCACACCAGCGGATGCAAACAGAGTGGCTTCTATTGGAGCTGCTGAAGGAAACACTACGTGATTTAGAAAAACAATGTGAAACAGATTTAACTTCTGACCTTCATCGCTGTCGTCAGTTTGACCCCTTTTTTGTGTTAATGGTGCTGTGCGAGCAGCCGACAGCGGACTGCACGCTTCAACACTAACATGTTCAAAAAGAGATGCTATGGATGTATTTTCACGTTTGTTTCTCATTTGGAAAGTTCATTTTTAAATAAAGTCTTGAAATGAATTGAAGTCTCCTGTGTGTAAATGGATGAATTTGATCGACTCTGCAGGCAGCTCTGATGTGAAGAGGCTGATTGGTTTTAGATGGAGGAAAATGATTTGCCAGATTTTAAAGTGGTTTTCCTTTTATGTGCTCCCTATCAGAGATGTGAAATGATGGTAGCTGTATTTAAGTCAGATTTAGGTGTAAAGAACTTTAATAGTGTAGGCCTGATGCAGGACAGAGTTAATCTTACTGCTTGTGTTTAGTAGAGAGAAGCAGGGAAAGTCATCAAGTCTGGCTCTGGAAGCAGTTTTTCTGCTTTGCTGTTTCAGGGTTTATTGACCTGATGAAGAAGCTGAAACAGACCAAATGATCTCCAACACTCGACCTAATCAGTTCCATCCTGGGAAACCAAAGGATCAAATGGGTGCTGAAATGTTCATTTCATAAAGGTTCCAGCTATTTCTAGATCTTTTGATCATCAGCTCATTTATATTTTCGTTGTGTTATTAGCACCACTTTTGGCTTCAGCTGTTCTTCCTCCACACAGTCGTACATTTAATCTACATAAACAAGCTCTTCTCATACAGGTAGCATCAAAATTCATATAGAACATTAAAACAAATACAATAACAAACAAAATTCATATTCCTCCCACAATGTTTTACACAAGCCCATAATTATTCCAGTGAACATCATTTCTTTGTCATACATTACTCCCAAGATGAAGATTATTCACACACCGGCCACTTTGTTGGTGAGCTGCTTGGTAGATGCTTCGATCCCACAAAAGAAATTATGGTGTTTCATAAAAGAGCCCAAATAGCTCACGGGTTGACTCCCGGCTCGGGCTCTTTACTGCAAGACTATCCCACTATCTCCTGTCTACTCGTCACTTCAAAACTATCAATAAAGGCAAAAAGCCCAAAAAATGAATCTTTAAGAACAAAAAATAGTGCAGTCTACAATAAATAAATAATATAGTTAAAATATAAGTGCCACAGGTGCATAGGGTCTTATGCTGTGAGAGTGCAAACATTTTATATATACAACTGATAAAAAAAAGAAAAAAATAAGACCGATGCAGTGCAACTTGTATTAATAAATAATGTGTACACTATAAATGTAAGAAACAGCTGCAAGAAGTTATAATACAGAAATATGTGTGTGGAATCTTGTGCCTGACAGGTGTGTTCACCTGTCACAGAAAGAAGAGTTATTGTACAGTTTTATGGAGAACGGCAGGAATGATTTCCTGAAGCGTTCTTTATGGCAGCGGGTTGAATGAGTCTGAGGGAGAAGGAGCTCTGCTGCCTCAGTAGTGTGGAGTGG
>VVAS01080258.1:1693-13706 GCA_015103295.1 Ptychochromis oligacanthus
AAAAAGGAAGTCTTTTTTTTTTTTTTTACAGTCATACTCCACCGTGCATCCTGATCCTGATCATCCTTGAAATGTACTCAGAAGTTTTAAACTGAACAGACTATAAATTCCTTTTTCACAGAAAGCCAGTTTTTCCTTGAGAGTTTCTGTTATGAAAGCAAAGAATCTGATGGCCAAGGATGCAAATGGTGAGACATTTCATTCTTTACTGTGGTGTCACAGTGAACTTGTAAACTGTATTTCTGCCATATTCTCAGTTTTCAAACAGAGGGGTTGTATTGCAAATATATTATGGGAATTGAATGCACTTTTTTTCTGATTAACATTATGCTAACATCTGAGGTCATAGACTTAGCTGCTTAAATAAATACCACCCACTGCTTACTGAGGTTCCTTCTTCAGGCCTTCTTCCTTCTTCAAGAGTAGTTTGACTGTCGCCATCTTGGTATTTGGAATCCAGGTGTGATGAGTGAGGAGTTGATCTGGATAAGAAACCAAGGACACTGTATACTTATATAGTAGCAACTTGTCAGTCTGCAGGGAGACCTGCCTTTAATCCTACTTTATCATCCTTTATAAGCTAAAATAGGGTCCACAATTTATAGGTTGTATTCAATAAGGCGTGAAACTAGCATCTGAGACCATAAACTCATCAGGGAGTGTTTACTGAACTCATAGATCGGGAGGGCTGAAACGTCTTTTAGACTTCGGACAGACTTCTTTTTGCAAACGAATGATGCTCTCCCTGCTGGCCATTAGAAAGGCTGAAGGTTTAAGGCACTTCCAATTTGGTTTCGTAATCTAGACCTGAATATACACTTACCGGCCACTTCATTAGTTAGACCTTGCTAGTACTGGGTTGGACCTACTTTTCAGAACTGCCTTAATTCTTTATGGCACAGAGTCAACAAAATGCTGGAAACATTCCTCAGAGATTTTGGTCCATATAGCATCAGCAGTTGCTGCAAATCTGTCAGCTGCACATCCACGATATGAATCTCCCATTCCACCACATCCCAGAGCTGCTCTATTGGATTGAGATGTGGTGAGTGTGGCAACTGGAGTACAGTGAACTAATTGTCATGTTCAAGAAACCCGTTTGAGATGATTTGAGCTTTGTGACACGGAGCGTTATCCTGCTAGAAGCAACCATCAGAAGATGGGTACACTGTGGTCATAAAGGGATGGACATGGTCAGCAACAGTAATCTGGTAGACTGTGGTGTTGATGCTCAATTGGTACTAAGGGGCCCAAAGTGTGCCAAGAAAATATCTCCTACACCATTACACCACCAGCAGCAGCATGAACTGTTGATGCAAGTCAGGATGGATTCATTCTTTCATGTTGTTTACTCCAAATTCTGACTCTGCCATCTGAATGTTGCGGTGGAAATCGTGGCAATGGCAGTGGCAATATTTTTCTTGGACAATGTCTTCCACTGTCCAATTTTAGTGAGCACCTGCAGCCTTAGGTTCCTGTTCGTAGTTGACAGAAGTGGTCTTCTGCTGCTGTAGCCCATCTGCTTCAAGGTTCGACATGTTGTGCATACAGAGATGCTCTTCTGCGTACCATGGTTGTAATGACTGGTTATATGAGTTACTGTTGCCTTCTTATCAGCTTGAAGCAATCTGGCCGTTCTCCTCTGACCTCTGGCATTAATAAGGCATTTTTGCCCAGAGAACTGCCCCTCACTGGATATTTTCTCCTTTTTTTGGACCATTCTCTGTAAAACCCTAGAGATGGTTGTGAGGGAAAATCCCAGTAGATCAGCAGTTTCCGAAATACTCAGAGCAGCCCATCTGGTACTAACTACCATGCCACACTTAAAGTCACTTAAATCACCTTTCAACATTCTGACGCTCAGTTTGAGCTTCAGTAGGTCTTCTTGACTATGTCTACATGCCTAGATGCACTGAGTTGCTGCCAAGTGATTGGCTGATCAGATATTTGTGTTAACGAGCAGTTGAACCGTGTACTTAATAAAGTAGCCAGTGACTGTATGCCAATCTTTTATATACAGTCTATAATGTGGATAAATTCTGTACAAAAAAACAAATAAACCTATAGTATAATGGAAAATGCTGCTATTATGTTGTATATGTGACCTATGACAAATTAACCATGCTAATGAAACAACAGTACCAGTCCTGTCCAACACTGTCTTATGTGTGTCACCCTGTGTCCTGCCAGGATACAGTGACCCCTACTGCATGCTGGGCATCCTTGTGGGCCAGAGCCCTCGGGAAGCAGAGGAGAAGAAGGAGAGAAAGTTCAGTTTTAGGAAGAGGAAGGACAAGCTGGAGAAACGGTCTAGCACCAAGGAAGTGTTACCTGCCAGGTGTATTCAGGTGACTGAGGTCAAACCAGAGACTCTAAACCCAGTGTGGGACGAGCACTTTGTGTTGTGAGTACAAGACAAACTTTAACCTTTTTCAAAGATCTGCACATGACGGTATGTGTCATATGCAGGATTCACGGTTTCATTAGTTTCACACTAACGCCCAAAGCTGTTAGTTATGTGACCAGTGTAGCACAATGTCATTTCTGTGAAAGAAGCCACTGTGAGCTATGCTGGTTATTGTCAGTGTTACTAATGAAAATGAGCATTTAAATAATGATTTTCCTGGTTGTTTCTGTTGTTTTGCTGTTGTTGTTTTTTAGTGAAATAGATGATGTCCACAATGACCTCTTACATCTGGACATATGGTAAGATTCAGTTCATCTGAATTTAGTTTTATTTACATACTGCCAAATTCTAACATACGTCATCTCACCCTTACATGATTAAAGGTGAATCTAACAATCACGACCTAAATGCCTTTAAATACAGAATAATATGCTGAATAATTTCTCAGTTAATAATTTATTAAAAATTGAATCTGTAAAACTTTTGAAAATCATTAAAAACTGCCAAATAACTGTCCAAAATCTAATAATATTCAATTTACTTCAATGCAAGACCAACAAAAGCAGCACATAGTTTCAGCTGAGAACATTATCCAATGTTCAATTAATCAATAAATCAATAGCTGATAACCTGCATTTGAGCAACAAAGTATTTAAAACATCTAATTCTTGCAGAAAGAAGAGACATATAAAATAATCTTTTTTATTATTATTTGTTTATAAGCTTATAAGCTGCCCATTTTCAGCACCAACAGGTGGGTCTATAAGTTTCTGGACAATGACACATTTTTGTAAATTTGTCTCTGAACACCACCAGAGTGGATTTTAAATAAAACAACCAAGATATGATTGAAGTGCAGACTTTCAGAGTTTCCTGTTTCTTTGCTTTGGGAAACTCTTGTGCTGCCTTTGAATGATGCTTCTGGTCATTATCTATTTGTATTGTGAAGCTCCTTATGATTGGTTTTGCAGCATTTGGCTGAATATGAGCTGAGAGTATAGCCCTGTACACTTTATCATGCTACTTCTATCAGCAGTCACATCATTAATAAACGCTAGTAACCGGGTTCCACTGGCAGCCATACATGTCCATGACATGAAATTACCACCAACATGTTAAAAGGTGATGTGGTAGCTTTGAACTGACGCTGTTTCTCTCCATACTTTTCTCTTCCCATCATTCTGGAACAAGTTAATTTTGTTTTCATCTGTCCAAAGTTTTTTTTTTTTTGTTTTTTGTGCAGGCTCTTTTAGATGTTTGGCAAAGTCTAATCTGGCCTTATTGTTCTTCGGTATAACCAGTGGTTTGTACCTGGTTATATACTCTCTGTATTTACATTCTTGATTGTAGACTTTGACAATGATACGCCTACCTCCTCAAGAGTCTTCCTGGTCTTCTTAGATGTCATGAAGTTCTTTTTATTAACCAAAGAAATAATTCTATTCATTCATTCTTTTTAGGAAAGTACCAGATTGTTGATCTGGACTCTCCTAAAATGTAGGTTGGTAGGTTTGGGGTTGAGCTGGGTTTTTCAGCCTAATGATGGCCTCCTTCATTTGCATTTCTTTAGACCTCATATAGCGAATTCAAGTGTAACGATATCTAATGCAAGTTGAACACCTGGAGTCAACCCCAGATCTTTTATCTGCTTATTTTGTCATGAAATAGCAAGGTAACAGGCCTCACCTGGCCATGAAACTGCTTATCAGTCAATTGTCCAATGGATTTTGAGTCTCTGGAAATGGGGGACTATGTATAAAAATGGCTGTAATTCCTAAACAGTTAAAACAATACTTTTGTTAGACTCCTTGAATTAAAGCTGAAAATCTGCACTTCAGTCAGAACTTTTTTGTTTTTTTTAATTAAAATCCACTGCAGTAGAGTATAGAGGCAAAATTACAAAGAAAATTGTCATTGTCCAAGAACTTATGCACCTAACTATATTTCTTTTCTTTTTAATTTTAGCAAGTCATTGTTTTACAAGCAAACAAAAAAGTCCCAAGTGAAGTGAAGCAATCATTGCTTATAATTGTGCCAAAATTTAACAATATCATCCACGTCATTCAGTATGAATATTATTATTATATAGATCAAATAGCCTGTAAAAATGTGAGATTCTAAATTACAAAATGTCTTCATCATTCAGCTGTTACAGAAACTTTTCCTGTCTCTTGTCATGGTAAAACGTTGCTTTTCTTAAACAACATTGAGTATTGATTATAGATCAGCTTCTCTCTTCAGTTTAGCTTATTACAGCCTCTCATTTTTTGTAGTAAATGAGAGGTGTAATAATCTCTTTTTGTCTTCTTTCCTTCAGGGATCATGATGATGATGTATCTGTTGCTGAGGCCTGCAAAAAGCTCAACGAAGTCAGTGGACTTCGAGGAATGGGAAGGTAGGAGAAAGTACTGCATGCTGGCTAATTCTGGATTTCCAGTGAAATTTTGTCAGAAATCCTTAAAAATCCAGTTTTTCCATCTTTCCTAATTTGAGGGACAATTATATAACTTGTTAATTCATTCATGCATTGAGGCATTGCAACAATAAAATGACGAGTCATTAACCTTGTCAATCAAAGCATCGTTTCTATCTGAATTATGCCAGAGACTTCAAGAGACCTGGTTTATCTGCACTTGTTCATAAAGCTGACACCATCCTGCTTGTTAATTTTAAGGGATCATTTGGTATTTGTCCTTTGAAAGACTGACATGCAGGAAACCCCGGTGCCAATAAATCTGTGTACACAGCGTACATGAGGAGTTGAGCCAGGTCACAGAGAGACTAATAAATAGCAGACATGTCTAATGAAAAACTGAGAATGTCAACCATAGCCAAGGGACAAAAGGATCCTAATCCTGTGGTGAAAAATGTGCAACTTTCAATTCAGCAAAAAGCTGACGAATGGCCAGCTGGCATTAGAAAATAAATGCGTTAGTTCTAATTGCAACTCACATAGGATGAAGGTATTAGCCAAATGCAGAAAAACTAAGAGTTTGCCATTGTTTCTTGCACACTGTATTTTCCTCTCAGGTATTTTAAGCAGATAGCAAAGTCAGTACGTGCCAATGGATCTGCATCATCAGGCTCAGAGGAGAATGTAGATGACTTCCTTGGATGCATCAATATTCCTTTGAATGTGAGTGTTCAAAGCGGAAATGTCTCCACAGAGAAATCAATCAGAGAAATGAATCAATTGAAGGCAAATATAATAAAGGACATAATGTGAAAAATTTCACTGGCAGTGTGTCAAACCAGGCTGGTTTCCTTCTTGCAGGAGATCCCTGTTATGGGCTACGACACCTGGTTCAAGCTTGAACCACGATCAAGTGCATCTAAAGTTCAGGGAGAATGTCACCTGATTCTGAAGGTCTTCACAAGCCAGGTATTAGAAGTACAACAGTAATTCAATATATATACATGTCTTCCTGTATGTACAATATGAAGAATCATAACTTGTAATATTCATTTTACCTTCAGAGAGAGACAGCTTTGTCTAAGAAGGAGACAAATGTCTCCATTCACAAGAAGCTGCTGAGTCAGATTGTGGAGTATGAGCATGCTCATGTTAAGGTGAGTTTCCTTTGGATTATTTATTCTAAACCATAAAGATAATTCTGGTTTTTGCCAGAGGCACACTCTTTTGCAACAGCTTTTAATGTTTTCTGTTTAACTATTTAATTATCTTTCTTATTACCAAATATAAATTAATACAGATGGATATAATAGAATATTCTTTTGACTATAGTGGTCCTGATTAAGTTAGGCTAGCTGTCAAAAAGTGAAAGCCAAGGTACACTGTGAATAGGTTGCCAGACAATCGCGGGGCTAAACTGATTGTATGTCAGTTTCGAAAACAAGCTTTGAACCTGTAGAAACTGTGCAAAGAGATTCTTCTTACGTTGGCTGAAGTATGATTAAAATCTTCCACAGCGAGAGCCATACAACTGGAACGGGCAGGTTTCTCCTCCAGCATGGACTGTGCTAACTCACCATGCTGTGCAAACTGATCTCTCACCTCTCCAACAGGCTATTATGTGAGTATTAATGGTGGAATAAAATTGATCAAATGTTATATGAAAGCTTTAGTATCAGGTGGAAGGTGCGTGTTTTATTTTTAATGCAGTCGCTGGCAGTGCTACAGCAGCCACCATCGGACCCAGAGGGTGTGCTACTCCCTGCTGCTGCGCCTCCTGAGGACTATCGATGCAGAGTGGGACCCTCCCACTGTGCGGGGAGACCTAGTAGGTTCTGCACCATCACTTTCTCAACAGGAAAAACAAAACCTTTCATCATCTAGAAACAGTCACCTCATTAGCTCAGCTCCTCACTGACATTCATCAAGGTTTTTGGTTCAGCCAAAAATGTCTCACAGCCAGTGTACTGGAAGCTATAACTGAGGGCCCTTCCTGTGTCCAGGAGAGGCAGCTGTCAGACAGCTTCAGGCTGTACACAGAGCACTGCCTGTGCCTGATGAAGAACATGCGTCAGGTTTTCCCCTGCACCAGCGCTGCTGCCATTACACGCTACGAGCTCATGCTGAGGTAAAGGCACACCACCATCACATCACGCACTCGCCTGTGCTCTCATACCAACAACATGTTCAGCCATTCACCCCAACAAACACAGAGAGACTACAAGCAGTCAGTCACACTCTGTGGAGGAAGCAGTGTTGGGTTCCTTACTCACTAAAAATGTTTTAAATGTCATTGTTCATTACTCATGTCAAAGGAAATATAACGCTTGTTCGTCAAATCCCAGTTTGTTGTAAAAAGCTGAAGCATAGCAGCTACTTGTGCCAGGATACTGTCATATTGATAGTTTTACTGATGTAATGTAATATTCCTTATGAATATGATGTTTTGCCTCAGTTCTACTAGTAAAATTATTACCAAATCATCAAACAGACTGGTAAGTGAGCCCTTTTGTCGTGATGATCTGAAAAGATAGGCTGTTTTCCAGAGAATGAATGTGCAAACCAAAATGTGTAGATTTCCAACAAAGAAAATTAAAGATTTCTTTGTGGAAATCAGTCTTGAAGCCCAGAGAGCCAATGTGCAATGTGAATGCACACACATTATTTCTTACAATAATTTGTAGCTGTATTGCCATTGACAATACCTGATTAATGTACCCACCAAGGGGCAATTTTAACTAGAAGTCTTGAGTGTCCATAAAATTATGAAAAACCATCCTTGGATGTACAAAATCTGGATCAACAAGACAAGAATCACCATCCTTTGGCTTTAGGTTGCAGTGAGGAAGAAGAAAATAGGAGCACAGAAATAGTCTTTTTCTTATAAATTGCATCCAGTAAAATCAGCTAATTATTGAAGTTCATGTGCCTGTTTTGGACTAATTTGGAGAGTAGCTTTTTATAGAAGCTTCTACAGTAAGAAGTCAAGCTCTGCCCAGTGATCAGTACCTCAAGGGAGCTCTTTTCTACACTTCTCAGAAACACACACATATACACGAAGTGACTCACCTAACAGTTAAAGTTTTCTTTCTCATTTCCTCCACAGATGCACTGTGCAGAATCCTGCGTACAATTAAAGTTAAATTGATATAGCATTTGTATTTACTGAGGTCTAAAAGAACATTGTGTTACTGTATAATTACTTTATAGTATACTAACAGTTATGCGTCATAATTGGCTTTTTTTTCTGTCTGTGAATGCCAGGGGGATTGGGTACATGCAAAACATGCGTGCCTTTAAGACTGTATGTCCTCTTCGAAATGAGCTGCATCTGGACATCACTACTGCTATCAAGGTAACAATAAAGGATGGATCCATGCTTTCATATTGTTTACACCAAATTCTGGCCCTATCATCCGAATGTTGCAGGAGAAATTCAGACTCATCAGACCAGGTACCGTTTTTTCCAGTCTTCTTTTGTTCAGTTTTGGTGAGTCTGGGTTTCCTGTTCTTAGCTCACAGGAGTAGTACTCTGTGCCATTTTTTCTTTCTCCATTTTCTGTAAACCCTAGAGATTATTGTGTGGTAAAATCCCAGTAGATAAGCAGTCTCTAAAATACTCAGACCAGCCTGTCTGGCACCAACAACCATACCACATTCAAAGTCACCTAAATCACCTTTGTTCTCCGTTCTGATGCTCAGTTTGAATTTCAGCAGGTCGTCTTGACCATGTCTACTTGCCCAAATGAATTGAGTTGCTGTCATATGATTGGCTGATATTTGCATTAATGAGCTGCTGAACAAGTGTACGTAATAATGTGGCCAGTGATTGTACGGAGTGCAGTAATGTACTGCATATCTGTGAATGTCACTGTTGGTGTTAAAGCAGCAAAGTACCAAGAAAACACGGAAACGAGATTAGTTGTAAATGAAGTAAATGTCTGTAACACTTGAAGCTTTAAGGATACACAGACTGTGTTTTAGTGAGACATGTTGAATGTTAAAAAAACACTAAATATTCAATAAGAGCCCTTTACTTCAACCCAATTATTCTCCTTTTAATGATTTCAACAGAAAGGAACAGCTGAGTGGTACGAGAGCTTAATCGCTCGATATAAACCAGAGGACGGGGTGAGTTTGTTATGGTCCTAATCATAGAAATCTAAACATCTTGGATTTTTACTGACTGTGCCTTGAGTTTTCTTATCCAGGATGGTATTCATTGTGTTCTGACAATGCAGACTCTGGAGGAGCAGCTGAAGAAGCTGGTTCAGGTGATTGATGCTGTATGTGCAGATGTCCAGAGAGCCCAGAACATCTACAACAAACTGTTCTACAGGTGAATATCAGTTTTCTGCAAGTCAGTGTCAATGTTGTACATCTGAAGAAAACAAAGTCAGTGTCGAAATTCTATGCTATGCTACCAGTGACACACTGATTTGTGTGCTTGGCTGTTGGATTTATGTCATTTCATCATTTTGCTGGTTTGTTCTCACAGTGCAGTGAAAGTGGATTTCTTCAGCATATCGTACAGACTGCTGGAAAAACAGGTATGTCACTGAAAATGATGTTAAAGGTCACTGTAAACATGACTTATTGAGTCTTTTTGAGTCATGTCTTGTTGTTGTTAACTTTTACACAGATAAAACATGCTCAGTTCCTTTGACCTGACAGGTAGCTGATGATGTGAATGTAGCAATGGAGCGGCTGTGTGGGACCCTCGAGCAGGAGAGCTCCAGACTGACTCAGACAATGGGAGAGACCATCTTTGAGCTCTTCATGTCCTTGAAAATCCTCAGAGGCTTTCGAGAGTTTCTTCCTCTCAAGTTGGTTATCCGTTTGACTCTAATGACTATTCATATAACAATGTGAAAGGCTCTGACTGGAGGTCATGGGCTTTTCTCCAGTTCTGAATGCATTTCTCTTTCAGGGATGCTAAAATGTTGGCCTTGACAGGCTTTCATAACTGGTTCAAGTCCTCGATTCACAAGTGGCTGCAGATCGTTCATGACAGGTCCTGTGACAGGATTCGTAAAGCGGTAGAAACAGACAAGGTGAGAAGCTTCTGCTCTTGAAATGGTATAAATAATAAAATGAACATAATAGACTCTTTCACAGAAGACAGTTCAAGTTGTCACAGTATGCAAAGCACAGGTGTATAAAATATGGTTGTATACCACATAGAGGTGGTACTTCTTTCATTTGATAACAAGTATATAAACACTTTTTAAATCTTTGTAACAAACTGCAACACATTAGAATGTAGTTGTAAATAGGGAACCTTTAATGTGTTATTAACACGGAAAATTATTATGTAATATATCTTTATTTATTAAAACTTTTTCATTGTTAATACCTACCTACACAAGTGTACAAAATTTATTATAAGACCTGGACATTTGTTTTTCTTTATTGTTCCTAATAATAAAGATATTTCATAGTTGCTTATATCAGTGATACAATATGTTAAAAAAAACTTTCAGTAAAAGCATTAATCTGATAAATGGTAATGGTAAATGATTTATTCAGCTCTATAACCTAGCATTTATTAGCTGTTCAGCCAGTCTCTGTCACGGCTAGGCTGTGTGACTGGTGGCAAGTGGGCCCAAATGCAGGACTCGGAACTTGGAATGAACAAAAAAAATGCAGCTTTAATGCTGATAGCAACAAAAAAAACAAAATTAAAGACAAACCCAAAGCCATGGAACTCAGAACAGGAGGACACACAGCGATGATGGATGATCCGACAAGGAATAAGGGGGAGGTAGAGACAATAAATACACAGAAGGGTGATTGGGGCAGAGTGGAGACACCTGGGAGACCCAGCTGAAACTAATCAAGGGTGACGAGACAGGCGAAGCAAAACCGGATACAAAACACAAAGGACAACAGAAATAAAATAAAAATAAGACAGGAAATAATTAAATGTGGGAAAATCTAACACGGAGACAGAAACTAACTGAGACACAGGGAAAACAATACTAACTAGCAAACAGAAGGTAAAACACAATAACTAACATGGAACTAAGATACAAAAGGAACTTCACACAGGGACAACGCAAAGGACAAACCTAGAGGGAAACTGAGATGAATCTCAACAATAACTGCAAACAGAAACAAGACTGCAAAAGGTAGCTAAAACTAAGAGAACCTGAGAATATAAACATAGTAAAACTAAACAGGAAATATCAACAAGAAACAGAACTTAAACATGATAAGCCATAACCAAACCACATGAGAAAAGAAAATAATCAACAACCAAAAGAGTCCAAAAAGTCCACGATTCAGGACGTGGGGTCTCTGACCCCAGACCATGACAGTTCTATCTTTGTTTTTGTCTGATATTGATACTTATGCAGACACTGATGTCTACTGATAGCAATACTTACTCTATTTATTTCATTGCAAGTTTGCAGGGATCATGCAAGTTTACTTTATGTTGTGTCAGAGAATTGTATTAGTGTCAGATAAAAAGTCAGCAATATTAAAAATGGAAAAGAAGATCTCTGAGAGAAAATAAACAGTAGAAGACAAGTGCTCAGTGTATCATGGGACATCCCTCACCAGCTTCTGCCTATGACAGCATAACTAAGGGTCTATATATTATAGTACTTGAGGTGATCAGAGTCACCTGATTAGACTGTTAACTGTTCTTTGTCATAGTCAATGTGGAAGACATCATGCAATTTGCACTGACTTCTTCTCACAAATCCTTCAGCTCTTTTATGTTGAAAACTTTAAATTCCGTTTGCTTAAAATGCTATATATTAACATACTTGCCACATCTTTAAGAAAAGTAGGCATTATGCTGGACTTC
This sequence comes from Ptychochromis oligacanthus, assembly GCA_015103295.1. NCBI lineage: Eukaryota > Metazoa > Chordata > Actinopteri > Cichliformes > Cichlidae > Ptychochromis > Ptychochromis oligacanthus. Next base: position 13,331 of record VVAS01080258.1, read on the forward strand.
TGCTTATTTCCTCTCAACTTACAGTATCAGCAGCAGAATTTTAAGAATGTAGTAGTAAATATAATTAATAATAATATAATATTAGGGAATTGTGTCATCTTTTTTTTTATGAAGATGTGTTAATGCATGGAAATCATCATCTGACCCAAAACCTTTAACTTCAGTATTTTGGCCAGTAATAAGGAAATCAACTATTTTAGTTATTTGATTAATTCTTTAGAATTATATATGTACACCGTATACATATTACAGACATACAGCATTTATCAGAAGTGTAAACATATATATTACTGATTAGGTAACCCAGATGCATTAATATTTTTATGAATGTTTGTGAATATTTTTGCACAGCTGCTACACTGGCTTTAGTCACTGC
>VVAS01080292.1:0-16926 GCA_015103295.1 Ptychochromis oligacanthus
ATCAGTGTTCCGACAAAGACAGAGGGCTTCAATAAAATCACTGAAGGTGGTTTAAGCAGAATCATCCATTTAAAAAAAAAAAAAAAAAAAAAAAAGACTCAGTGTCATTTAATACTGTTAATATTAAGGATTACCACTTTAGATGAATACAGCACAACATCAGTTATTAGAACCTGTTCGGTTGCAGCATTTTCTCCTGAACATCACACACACACGTTTTGTCAAATTAATGAAGCTGCTGAATGTTTTTTCTTAAGCTGCAGCACATTAAGATTTTAGAGTCATGCTAAGAAAATTAACTACAAAAGCTTTGATATAATTGACCTTCAGATCCATTCACTGATTGACCAAGACTGTACTGCTGCCCTGGTTAACCCTCAAATGATCTCACTAGCCTCCCAAAGAGAAGCACCTAACTGCCCTTATCAACACAAAGTGCTCAATGATTCGGTCTAACTTCCACCTTGGTTAGCAGGCTTCCTCTCCAAGTGACTTGGGCCTCAGTGACACAGGTCCTGGCAACCTCTGGTTGCTATGTAAAAATGTGTATTCCCCAAACAGCTGGCAAGTGGTTTCTGGAGGTTGCTGGCTGTCACTAGGTGAAAACCGTCGCGAAGAGGGTTTTGCACCAAAAAATTGTCCTTGTGATTGCTTTAGTCACTTGCAGCTTTCCACAGTCACTCATAGCTTGCATGGAATACGCCAGTTTGTCTGCAAACACTCACCATTTACTCTCTAAGCTGTTTTGAAACCTGAAAAAGTGCAACGCAAACCAGAAACAGAGAACATTTACCTTCAGAGTAAAAGTTGTGCCTTATCACTGCAAACAACACATTTCAAAAGGCACAACTTTTACTTTCAAAGGCTAATAGGTGGGGACTCTGCTGGCTCTATGAAGAAATCAGATCGTGCAGAACTCTATCAGAGAAAGAACCTACTTCACATTTGATTTAAAAATATTTCTAATGGGTTTATGGTCTTAATCGTTAGTTTGAGGTCTTCTTCAGCACAGAATGATTGTTATTTATTAAGCTATGATCCCATTGCATGTCAGGGATAGTCAGAGGATGACTGTTTCTTCTTTATATGGCTCTGTTATGGGACTTTTCTGCCTTTTAATACACATACATAGAAAACATGAGGCAGGGAGAGCAGCATGCAGACCCAGCCATGGTGGAGGTGGGTTGCAAAGCAGCTTGCAAATGTGATTCAGCTGTAGGCAGGCTAAAGCAGCTTAGATATTGTGATCTATATGAGACTTGTCAATTGGATATTAGATGGTTATTAGCTGAGCCATCAGCTGATGTAGGCTGGCAGTGAGATCAGCTGATTTCCCTGAATTGTGGCTGAACTTGATTTTGTGGCCTGTCTGATCCAACACTACGCTCAGTTCTTATATACATCTACATAGGGTAGGTTATAGCTTCAAATGGGAGAAATGCTCAGCAGTATGGCAGAACAAAAGAAAAAGAAAATGATGCTAACCATTATCATGCTTTGTTCCCATCTCTCTGTGCTCTGCTATTAAAGAGGTGTCTCTTTTAAAGAATTCCGTACCTTTTCCTTATCTGTGGTTGTGCATTAAGCAGCACCAAGGTGAAAAAGTTGACCCATCATAAACTCAAGCAGTGGCAAAGTGCCATATGAGAGCTGCTGCTGCCCATCCTCATGTTTCCACTGAAAACAATGAAGCCAGCGGCGACTACCACTCGCTCTCTGAAAGCACCCTCAGGGTCCTGAGGTGAGGATCTGACAATCCAGACCAATGAGGTGTGAACTCTACACAACCTGAAGGGCAATACTATCAGGAAGGCATAACTCAGGACACCAAAATCCCATCTATAATTCCTACTGATCAGACGATTGATCTCAGCTTTTGAGACACAAATTAATGACTTCATAAATATGTAAATCACAACATATAGCAAGTTAGACAAGCCATCCATCCTTGGAGAGGCTTCTGCTGTGTTTTCTTACTTTCTGAGGTCTCATATTCATAAAGCTCAGCTAAGTTAAGCTTGCTGCCTGGCTCCAAAATCCTTAAAAAGATGAATCCCTGAGCTTGTCTGACTCAAAGCAAATGAAAAATAAGTTGAGGTCGGGTTCGCTTACAACAGGTATATTTCTGGGTCCACTCATGTTAATATTGTATGTTCACCTGTGGAACTCACACCTGTTGCTCCCCCCCAAGAAAAGATCAAATCTCCCCTATTGCCATGTTTTTAATGCATTTTTATTTTTTTTATCAGTACCAAGTAAAAAGGCTGTCTCTCAACTTTTGGACACCTTATGTGAAGACTGTGCTACATTATTAATGAAGGTTGCACACCACACCACTGAGGAAAACTCAAGCAGGGATTAAAAACTGACTCCATGCAGAGCCTTAGGAAACCCGCAGGGTAGACTGAGGTAAGGTTGATAAATTTGGTCTATTTCAATCACTCAAACTTTTTCTCTTTATGACTGCATTGACTGGGATTTTTTATTATTATTATTAAAAATGGAGGTCAGACAAAATTGACATCCCACCCTGGTCTTTTGAAACATTGTGAAAAAATATCACGTCATTGTGTAATGCTGGGTGAACTACACGATGTTTCTCTGGAACAAACAGATTATTTGAAGAGGCCTCGATGTAACAGCTGCAATCCTTATGACTGTTCAATTAAACAGCGCAGGAAATGCTAATAATAGCTAGAAGAAGGAGGAGGGAGATGGTGGAGCAGCTCTGCAACTGGTCAGCATGTCAGCTGGAGGTGTTGCTGCCTATAGAGGATCCATAAGTTTTCTTTTTATCAGTGTATATCAATGATTTGATAAGCATTAATGTAGTGTTTAATGTAATGTTTTAAAAAAGAAAGTACACTGAGTTTTAGAGAGTTTCAGTGAAAATCTTTGTGCTCACTGGGAGCTATGACCTTCTTTAGATATCTCCCAAATACAAAGGCTATGTCTTGTTTTGAGGACGAGAATCTAAATCAGCAGCAGCTTCTTTTTCAAATTAGAAGTTTAATTTAGTATGTGGAAGAAACTTTCCAGACGAGAGGAACTCTACCAAAATCTGATTCAAATGAACTCATCATCTCTTTAGATAGTTATTATTAGTGACTCCCATAGATAAGGTTAAAAGACACTCTCCTCTACCGATTGCTGGTAAGCAAAACAGGAGCCCAGATTATGTAGGGAACCTTCTGCAGTTGTTTGAATAAGTGTGTGCAAAGTCTCTGCAGGTACCATGATACGTCACGCCCACCAGTTCACTACAGGCCACCCAGCTCATTCTTATATCCATTGTGTCAAATACTCCATTTTGCCAAAGTCACTGGCCTCTTAGAAATATTCTTGAAGTGTTGGTGCAGTGATAGTGCAGGTTATTAATAACTGGAATAAAACCAAAGCACATCTTGTTTGTATGTTCACAAGAGCCACAAATACCAAAGGAGTCTAAGGGTGCGACTCTCACTTGAGTTGCAAGATGTCCTGGGTCTAAATCACAGACAAGCCCCCATTTATGTTCCAACCCAACTCATAAGCCATAACATAAAACTGAGACTGAGAGCAGTTATTACTAAATAGGTTAAAATTTAAAAGTAAAGCCAGGAGAGCATGATGAGAAGCAAGAAGAGGTGTGCCCTAAGTCGACCGAGGCATGCCTTTGTCCACACGCTGTCAGGTGTGGACAGTTAGCAATAAAACACATGCAACACCACAGACCAAAACACAGCCTGAGGGACTAAACCTGGCCCCCGGCTTTCTAAAAGAAAACAAAACAAACCTCAAAGAAATCATTTAGAGGCAGCATAATACTGAAGAATCTCAAGGTGAATGACTGCACTGCATCTGTACTGTTATTCAACTTGAATTCAATGGATTATGTTTAATCAGTGACCTGTGCAGTGATGCACATCAGGCCCCTCTGGCAAGACGTAGGCTAGAAGTAGCATTTAGGTGGGTTTTTGGTTACATTTTCATTGTAACCTGTAACCATCTTTAGGTTAATTTGTCTAGTGTGTATCGATCTTCACTTAGTTTATCTAAGCCAGTGTGGACCTGTCGGAAAAGGTTTTTGCTCCGTCCTGCCATAGACTGTACAGAACAGACGGATGTTTCCATCATGACGTCACTTTCATTTATTTTATTTTTTTATTTTTTGGACTCATTTTGACGCCTCAAAATTTGCTGCAGCCACATTGTGTTGGAGTGCTAAGTTATCAGCTAGCTTTGTTAGCAAGCTGCTTCAATAAACTGTAAGGGTGCAACACACAGACATAGATACCTGCTAATTAGTGCGAAATAACAGACTAATACAATGCTAGCATTTCACTCACCAAAACTGGAACAAAGACTTCTTGGACTGTACAATTGACTAAACAACAAGCCATATTTATCAGATAACTGTATTTATTTATTTTGTTAAATGCTCCAAAAGGCACTAACAGCACAAATATGGTGAAGAGGTCCAGTTCAGTGACTTGAATTAGCTGAGGTGAAACCTAATAGTTTTTTGCAGAAGGCTTTAAACATGTTTATTTCTACTGTAAAGTTGGACTTTTTAACATGGGAGTCTATGGGGCCTGACTTACTTTTGGAGACAGCCTCAAGTGGTCATTAGAGGAACTGCCTCTTTTGACACTTTCGTGTTTCTTTGGTTTTTAAGCCCTGAGGGTTGTTTCTCATGCAACACCCAAAGACTTTTGCAGTGCCAGTGGAGGCATAACAATATCTGTGGGAGTGATAAATAATACTGGCCATTTAAGTGATATCATTCAAAGCAGGTTATAAATCTCTTGAATGTTACACCAGGCATGGCTTAATAGAAACAGGCATTCTATATTAGTGTTCATATTTTAGAACACTTTATATCCAACACTGTGTTGCCGGGGATAACTTCCACCCTGTTCTGGACATTTTGCTTCAGCATTTGATTTAGGCATGTGGTTTGCAGAGCTTTGATGTGCTATTCCTACTGAACTTCAACAGTGATGGCTGAAAACTTTCACAGGTGTCTTTCCATCTGTAGGTTTTTTGACAGGTCAAAATCAATGGAAAGTACTTGAAAATGGGTTTTAGCAGAAGCTGTGGCAACTGTAGCTAAGAGTCGGAATATAAGTTCTCATTCAGGAGGATTACTGAGGATAGATTTTGCTGTCAGTTTATGTGTCAGATGCATCAAGCAATTTACGTTTCTAATTCATAACAGTCACTTCTAAATTGGAGAGAAAATTGAAAGCTACACATGAAACACTCATCCCTCTTGTATCAGCTCTGTGGACAAGCTGCGGCTGTCATCTTCTTCATAGGAAAGGCCTCATCAGCCCAACAAAAACAATTCATCATTCATCTGACAGGGGATCCTGTTTCAGGTGTGGTCATTGGCAGGGGCACTCCCTCACTCCCACGCATCTCCCATTATTTATTCAAGGTAGCCCGTTGTGAGCAGTGGATGTGCTGGCAGGCCTATCTCTCACTGAGGCAGGCTGATAAATGGACCTTATCCGGAGCTCCATCAGACACCAGGTGAGCTCCCACCACAGCTCACTTTTTCATGGGAGACCCCCTGAGTGTGTACCATTTGTCTCTGGTTGTCTCCATTTTAAAGATCAGACTGGAGCTCATATGAATTGCCCAGTCCACAACTTTCACTTCCCGCTGTAATCATGCCATTAGGAATTACTGTGTTTTCAGCTTTTGGAGATAGTAGACATATTGCGTAAAAACTATGCAGCTCTTGCTGTTTCATGGCTATTTAAATATAATGCACAACATAAAGCTCCAACTGAAATGTAATGTCTAGGTGCTCATAAAATGTGTCATACAGTCCTGCGAGCACAAATGCTGCACATCACTCCTTAATAAAGCTCAAATAAGGATTTAAGGGTTTTTTGTTTTAATATTCTGATTGCATGAAGATTTATACAGCTATTTGGATTAATAGGCTAGTAATCAGCAAAAAAATAATAATGCTGTAGTACTAACAAAAAATACTTAACATAAAATCCAAATTATGCAATAACAATGATAACACTGCCCTGTATCATAATTGCTGTATGGAATCCAACACTTATTCTTTACTAATTTTGGGTTGCTGATTTCAAAACTAATATCCATTATTCTCGATTACGTCACATTTTTTCACAAACATGATCCGGATGTTTTTTGCTATATCTGTGGATGCTTCACTACATTCAAACAGCGACAAAACATAACAGATTTCTTTGAAAAATGCATACTTTGCTTATTTTGGTATGAAATTGGACAACCAAGATGAGCCATGGGCACCTCATTCAGTTTGCCGAGCATGTGTGGTAAAAACCTCCGAGCATGGACGAAGGGAAAGAGAAAGAGCCTCTGAACCACTTTGATGACTGCTGCTTCTGTTTAGTCAATATTTCTGGATACAGTTGCAAAACTAAATCATCTCTCAGTTACCCTAACCTGCCATCAGCAATGAAACCTGCACCACATTCAGATAAAATACCACCTCCCATTTTTTCCGGCTTAGTGGATGAGAGAGGAGTCTGATGATGTTTTGTCTCCAGATGCACATCATTCTAGTGATGAGGACTTTGAAGATCCATCTTCTAGTTGCTCATCTGCCCCCAGTTATTCACTCAGCCAGAGTTAAATGACTTAGTACAAGATTTAGATCTGCCAAAGGAAGCGGCTGAGTTGTTTGGGTATAGGTTCAGTGAGAAAAACCTCCTGGCTCCAGGAACCAAATTTTCTTTTTATAGGCATCGTGAGAAGGATCTTATTCCATTCTTTGAAATGGATGATGACTTTGTCTGTTGTGTTGATGTTGAAGGTCTTTTGGGTGCAATGGATTGTGAGTATGATGCAGATGAGTGGAGGATGTTCATTGATAGCTCAAAACAGTGTAACCTGTTCATGACTTCCAACACAATCTAATTCCCATGGTGTCAAATGCTGCCGTTTTGTCAAAGCCATTGGCATTTCACAGATACATGCAAGATGTCTTTTGCCATTGGTGCTGATTTATAGCAGCTTAATGCACTGGTTAAGCACAATTTGCACCAATATGCAGATTTAATTTTGGTGTATTTTAACCTACACCATCTCTTCCTAAACCTAAACCTGACCAGCAATTTAAACTAAAGGTAAAAAGGGAGATAAAACCCTGCAAAAATGTCCCAATACAGACACAAATTGCAGTCTCCTCCTCCTCTCAATTTCAAATGCAGACTCTGGCAGGCTTTTTAAAAGATTACAGTTATCATTCTGTGTCTAATATTGCCACAGTCGTTGCATCAATGCTAAATGACACCTTGCACAAATTGCTGCAACAACATCTGACAGAAAGGCAGTATTTGATACCCTGGGATGAGAACATATTCATGAACCACTTACCATCAAAGCAAACAGCATATACCAAATGTATGTGTCCAGGCATGTTCATTACTATTTGGGGTTCCCCTGAATACATCTGTGGTCTTACATTGCCTGTTTTCTTTTCTTACTGATTTTTTTTTTTTTTCCACCTTTATTAGACTGAACAGTGAAGAGGGACAGGGACTAAGGGAGAGACAGACACACAGCGAAGGACCTTGAGTCGGAGTCAAACCCGGGCCGCTGCATTCAGCCTTGCAGCTAAATCAGCACCTTTCATTGTCTTCTGTTTGATTGGCGGCACATGTCTGTGTTGGACTGTGTTTTCTGGATTTGCAGCTTGTTTTTGTTTCTGGTTGTATTTTCTATGAGTTCATGCCCCTGTGTCTAAATGTCTAACAGGACAAAGTAATGGAGTTATGATGATGTTATTTTACGTCTAAGAACTCAAAGGTCACCTTCACTGTGATTTTTTGGAGAAAATAAGTTATGAATTCTCGAGCTAAAGTAAGAACCCAACACAAAGCGCCAAAAGCTGCAGTTCCTCTAATGTCCACTAGAGGCTCCAGCAGTCAGTCCCCATAGACTCCCATGTTGAAATGTCCAACTTTACAGCAGAAATAAACATGTTTACAGCCTGATACAAAAATGTTTTTCACCTCTATAGCTAATCCACCTTCATAACAACTGTATTTGAAGGTAAATGTTTTTATAAGCCATTTGGATTTTGGTAAGTCTTAAAGTTAGGGTATGACCGCTTTGATTGGCAGGTCTGCCAGCACAGGTAGCTGTAGCTACTGGCTATATGATACTATATGATATGTCACTGAACTGAACCTGTCAACCGTCTTTTAGTGCCGTTGGTGCCTTTAGGAGCATTTTAAATGCATATAATATGGCTTGTTGTGAGTGACGGACCTTTAAAGAAGTCTGTGCTCCAGTTTTTGTGAATGAAAATCTAGTAATAGTCTTAGCACTTAATAGCAGATGTATGTGTCTTTGCTTTGCAACTGTACAGTTTGTTTATGCCAGTGGGTGACATCACTATAGCTGTGTCCATCTTTTACATACAGTCTATGGCAGAAACACTATTATTTTATGCTGTAACTCAGGAACTGAAGGAAAGATAGATGTAAGAGTTTTCAGAGGGAAACAAAGTCTAGAGTATGATTTGTTTTTGTAGTGCAGTTCTGTAATTGGCTGTGGGGTTTTGTTTAGTTTAGTTTTGTTTTGTTTTTGAAGTGTGTTTCTGTAATTTTTTTTCTAAATGCTTTGCATGTGCTGTCAAACTGATGAAAAGCTTCTTCTTCATTTGGTTGTCTTTTGTCTATTTGTGTGCTTCTTCCTGAGCTGAAGCACGTCAAGTTTTCAGGGTCACCACGAGATTAGACATTTCAAAAGCTCGGCTGTGATCAGAGCTCCAATTGGAAGTCATCATTCCCTGAACATCAGTGACAGCGGTGCTGTGCTGCTCTCCTCGAGTAGCTATGACACATGGTCACAGTGCTGTGCTCTGTCACACAGACAGACCGCTGAAACTGTTCTCTGAGCTCTGACTCACAGCACTTTAGAGGCTCCTTGATTTTCATTTTGTCTGGAATGGGCAGGCTGAAATTGAATTTTGGATGAGAACATTTTACAGTATCTCGTAAGACTGAGATGAAGTCTTCCTGAAATGGATCCATGTCCATTTCATCACCCTCTCTATCACTGATTAAGCTGTGAGGTTTGATAAGAGCAATAACAAATGATCAGTGAAGAATTAAGCGGTTAAGGAGCTTAATTAAAGCCATAAACATCATCTGTTTTTATGATAACCCGCATCAGTTGTTATGAGCTCCACTTTACGACTGAAGTGTTACCAGGTTGATTTTATGGACGAACATCAGAGGGTCAGATAAGCGAGTGTTCATCAGTTGATATGACGTCTAAACACTGCACAGTGTCCATGTCTTGAGCAATGAGTCACTAACAGCTGAGATGACCTACAGGCATTTTCTGGTCCCATCAAGGCCACATTATATGTGCCAGTGTCTGTGGTGAGCTACAGTCTGCTGCATTTATTGCATCCACTTATTTCTCCTCTGCTCTATCAGTGTGGTTTACAGGTACAGGCAGCTCAGATCAGCTCCCCCATAAAAACCAACGGCAAGGAAATATAGGACACTTTACCATGAAGACTGGAAGCATGGAAGCACTGTAGTTCATATTTAAGTCCTGAGACTTCACCTGTTGAGAAATCCCTGATCACAATGTTTTGTTCAGCTTTTGCTTGAGTCTGTTTTATGCAGTATAGATATATTATTTTTATATAGCTTGTGGGTTTTACCACATCATTGACCAGGCATGAAAGATCAGAAGAGCAACGCAGGTACTGTATGTCAGCCAGAGCAGTGTGACCGACAGGCTCGGCACATTTTTCTGCTATGACCATCAGTCCATGAAGAATGGCTCTCCCTGTTCACTGAGGAAGATGAGGTTAAATGGATTCACACACTCATGAGCTCCACCAGCCGACAAATGACTTAAATAAGGAGTTTCATCATTAGGTTGGGTGCACAGAGATAAACATGTAGATACTGCATTGGCTGGATGCATCAGTACAGCCACCATTTTGTTCGGGGAGAGCCACGCCTCCTAATGCACCAAAGTTTCTTGAGCCAGAAGGTCTGTCCATATTGAAAATCATCACAATTCTGTCTTCAAGGTTTTCACTGTTAGTTTCACTGTTTTGGTTGCTTCCTGTTTTATTTCAAAAGGGTTTTTTTTTCTTGTGTGTCTTGTGTTTTTTACTCCCTGCCTTTGTTTCTCTTCCCTCCTTTCCTACATGTGACCCACCAAAAATGTGCCAGTCCTGTAACTGAACTGCAGGTGACAAAGGTAAATTAGGCTGAGACATTTCTCCTGTCAGGGTAACGGAGGTGAACTGTATTTAGTTTGTGCCACATAAATCATTAATCAACCAATCAGTATCCATTAGCAACATGCTACAGTTTTACAGGAAAAACTCTGCTTACATGTAAGAAAAAAAGGACGTGTGTTGTTTTAATTTGGAGAACTAAAACTTATTCATCTAGAAGCAGGTGGGTCATTCCATCTCAAATCATCATGGGCCTCCTGCTCAACCATCTCTGATTTGTCTAAAATTTTTATTGTCCAGAGTCTGGATATATAAAATGATTGCTGTGAAATTTTACCTGTATATATCAAGTATTTTTCAAGATATATTTATTTGAAAAATGGTCCATCGACCCACTTCCAGCATGTTTTTTCGCACTTTGAAATCTGAGGCAATGTTTGAACATGAATATCTCAAAAACCATTAAAGGTAAAAGCCTTAAATTTTCACTGGTCTTTGTTACCATAAAAGTGAATCAGGATCAGTAATTTGGAACAGATACATCAAAAAAATGTCTGAGTATTGGATAATTAAAATAAGAAAAAAATTAAAGCCATCCTGTAAAGTCCCATATTTGAGCACACACTATTAAAAACATTCACATTGTAAAAGACAACTAGTGGTAATTTCTGAATGCTGTATAGTTGTATTTCATAATGATGCAGAATAAAACATGTAGAATACTTTTTAACCTGAAATTCTTAGTCCCAATAATGAAGAAAATTTCATTCAACTTTCATGCTGGATTGAGCAAGTATGACAAGTTGTACCACGAAAACAAAAATATGAGTAGATAGTCTAATCCGAATAAAACAAAATTCTGGAGTTTCTAGATTGTACTTTAATTATAGCTGAGAAAATAATTTTGTTAAATATATGCATAGTTCTCATTTTCAAGAACCACTTCGTAAGCATGCGCACTGCCATGGAGGAGTCTGATAATTCAGGTTAAGTTTAAAATGTACTAAGAGGCATTAAAGAATCAACAAGTACAGATGTAAAAAAAAAAATGCATACATGAAAAGAAATCTAGCAAAACAATTGAGAGTAATGAAAAAGGAATTAGTAGCTCATTTCACATGAATGAAAGGCTTGCATGGTTAAGTTGCCGTAGCCACATGGCATGATCGGTAGTCCAATACAAGACCCTAACCCAAACCCCCTAACCCAACCCTAATGCCACAAACAGGGATCAGCCAATTGGCATGCTGACAGCCGGAATGAATCCTGCAAGAATATATATAGATAGATAGATAGATATATGAAAATGCTACATTGTTACGTTTTAATGCCTCAGTATATTTTAAACTTAACCTGAATTATAAGACTCCTCTAGTACATCAGATCTCGAAATAGTAGGTAGAGGAGGTCTCGAAAATCCCAAATTACAGATCCCGAAAATTTCAGGTTTTTACCTTTAATAGTTTTTGAGATATTCATGTTTAAACATTGCCTCAGATTTTAATGTGCACAAAAAGGCCTGAAAGTGAAAAAATGCAGCCTTTTTTAAAAAAAAAAAAAAAAACAAGGAAAGTATTTCATATATGAAGCTAAAATTTTACAGCAATACATTGCAAAACTTTGGAGCACAAAAGATTTAGGCAAATTAGAGATGGTTGAGCAGAAAATGTTCTAAATTTCTGATGATTTGAGATGGAATGACCCAGGTGTAAATAATTAATGTAGCTGTTAGTTTATCTTAGCTTTTTTCACTGAGGACTATCCCTATCGAATTACTTGCGCCCCCTGCTGTGCTTCCAACCGATCTGCAGCCAGCTTCTCTCCAGTGGGATTATCTCAAGTAGATTGGTTCCCCGAGCTCTGGGGACACTTTAAATCTCCTTATTTAAAATTTCTATACATTAATCACATCTAATATTTCATATGCAACATACACACTATAATGTAGCTGTGTAAAACTACAGTATATGAACTTGTAAGTTTTTACAAGGCAATAACTAGTATAACTTTTCCAACCGTAAGCAAATATTTTATTTTATTGCCATTATGTCAGCCTCTACTTATGTTATGCCAGGCTGTTATTCATTTCTATAAAAGCTAAATGGAGGACTTAAAGTACAATTTCTATTAAGAGCTATTTTCTAACCACCTGCAGAGGTGTGAATGTAATTCACAGGACATAGTGTAGCATTCAGTTTTCCTCCCTTTGCCCCTCAGTTATATTACCCGGCCAAGGTCAGATGTATGCAACCGGCTGTCTTATGGCAGAGCCCAGCTGTTTCACGCCTGCAGACATTTATTTATTACTTCCACTATACATTAAACCAGCAGCATGTTGACAGACATACAACATACTAGCTCACTAAAGGTCAGTCAGGTCCTTACCCAGAGGACACCATTGCTGTGGTGTGGTGAAGATGACTGGGATTAAAATGTTTTTGAGTTGCCTGACAGATCAATAATTGTGATTTCATGAGAAGCCTCGAGGCAGCGGAGAAGACCTGTTGTGGTGGATTATGTTTACATTACTGCGGATCAGCTGAGAGCCAGCTGAGACCTCTTGAATTTAAGTGACAGCATCCTTGATGCATCAGAAGAGCCGGTATGTGGTGTACAAGGAATACACACTCAAGGACATTTTATTAGGTGCACCTGTGGAATCCAATGCAATCCATTACACAACAGCTAAGCCATAAAGTTACCCGAGCTGATATGTGAACCTCTTCCACTGTCGGTCCCAACATACATTTAGACATCCACTTAACTGTCCAAATGAGTGGAGCAGATTAAAGTATTTGTACTTGATACATGCTTAAGGCTCAGAAACACCTCAAGTGATCACAAGTTTGTCACAGTGGGTAAGGTCCTGTTTATTCATATTTCATAAACTACTTTTTCCAACATTTTCCTATTATTTTTTCACAAAAGCCATTTATATTTGTGTAGAATATAAAATTACATGTGACACTTAAAATATTGTTTGCATTTGTTAAAATTGACAACAGTGTGTGAAAATATCCTCAGAGCCCTGTATATTAAAAGGTTTCCCCTTGTGAACCTGTAAGGCTTTATTAGGAAGAAATGGTAGAGGAAATTTCAGGACTTTACTGTGTGGTGCAGTAGAATAATCGTACCATTGCCCCTCAAGAGCTACAGCATATACTGCATATCTTTGCCCACGGCAAAGCCTCTTGCACAGCTGATGATTTCAGTATCACTAAACTTTTCTGCACAGTGCAAAGGATGCATAAATTCTATGAAATACCCTGCAAGGCAAATAACTGCTCAAGTGTGGCAGCTTTGAAAAATGTCACACCTGAAGTGGTGTATCAGTGTCAGACTCATTTCTGTGGTCAACTAGAAAACAGAATATGAAGGAATTTTTCTTTGTCAGGTAGGCACACAGACATATTGGAACACAAAATATCATAACACGAAAGGGTAACAGTTCAGACCCTGTGAGCTGCTTTCAGTCTGCACCAGGCAGATGTTTTAGTCATGATAAGACAGATTTCTGTTAGCAGCACTGGATGACTGAGGAGACTCCAAAAACATGGTATGAAATTTTTGTGCTACAGTATATCTACTAAGCAGCAACTCCAGGGCTGAAAAATGAAGCCCCCAAAACTGCAGTATCTTTACTGGCCACTTGGTCATTAAAGGTACTGCACTTGGCACCAGGTTTGCGACCACTCTTAAAGTGACTTTGGTCCCTCAAGACAGTAATAAAAAGGCTATAAGACGGAATCAGTCTGCTATCAGTTTGCGACTTAATTGGGTCAAGTTGGCAAGTTACATGCAATCTGTCTATGATAATACAGCAATTAACTGTGTTAAATTGGTGAAAATCGGCAATCTGTTGCTATCTATTGCCGACTACATACACAGAAATTCACATTAAACAGAAATTCACATTGCAGATGAGTTGCACTCTTGGCACAGACCGAGTCACACTGACTGCAATGTGTTGGCAATCTGTCTGCATTTATAAATTAGACAGCAATTATTTGCAAACCTTCATCAATCTGTCTAAGAGTAATTGCAGTCAGTCCGAGTCGGAGCGCAATTGTTTGAAGACGGGTTGCCTTCCACCAGTCGACCTGAGCAATCGCCTTGTGATCAAATCTGGTCTCCCAGGGTGTTGCACGCTCATCCTCTGGGCCACCAGTTGGTCACCAAAACTTCTTGCAATCCATAACCCCTAACCTAAAAAATTGAATGCAATCAACGACAACCACCAATTTTTCCTAGTTGCTGTCCTATTTTTACACCAGTGTGATTGAGCCATAATTGGAATCACTGAACTGAACCTCTCAAACCACGTTTGTGGTGTTGAGTCCTTTTAAAGCATTTTTAATTTAATTATCCAGCAAAAAATTGTGGCTTCCTGTGTGGTACAGCCCATCCAAGAAATCTGTGTGTCAGTTTTAGTGAGTCAAATTCGAGTATTTTATTAGTCTGTTGTCCATCCATCCATTTTCTTTCACTTATCCATTTCAGGGTCACTTCTGGCTCCCAACAAAACCAACATGCTGGCAGCCAAAATGCTGAGGCTGAGTCCAGAAATCACTGTCCAGAAAAGGTGTCTTTGTCCATCTCTTAAATACAGTCTATATTATCTGAATGCACTCTTTAAGTCAGTCCTTTTCTAGGCTTGTTTGCACAATTGAAGTCTGCAACAAAATCACGTTCAGGTGCAGATTTATTAGTGAATCTTCTCGGGACATGAGCTCATTAGCACGTCGAGACATTTCACTTCTGAAACATGGGTGCCATTGTTTAAGAACGTATGTACACAGTATGTATAGATGTGTGAATGCATGTGTGTGTGGGAGGCGAGATCATCTGAAAGAAAAAAAATGTGTTTAAAGGGAGGCAAATGGGAAACATGACAAATGGTGGAGGCCATACTGTCTCTCCTTCTACCCTGAGGCAAGTGTTACCTCTGTTAAATGAAGGTCCTCCTCTCTCCCTGTGCACCTCTCACACACTGCTCCAGTTTATCTCTGCTTTCTGTCTTTCTCAAACACACACACACATACAGAAAACTGCTGCCATTAGGAGAGTGTAGCTACGGTAAAAGACGCACTGCAGGGACGCTCCGATTCTGCATCAGCCTACTAAGTTAGTAAAAAAGACCAGGACCGATGAAAGGAGAGAAACTATGAAGTCTGTCTGTATGTCCGTGTGGGTGTGTGGGTGTGTGTGGGTGTATGACTGAGACATTTGTACATTGGCTTGGCATTTGTAGCAGCCATCCATGAGAGACTTTTATATGTAGAGCCAATGAGATTCAGTTTGATACTATTTATGCGCTTCTGTTCCCTCTGAATGGATATGCAAATGTCACAATGCAAATGTTTGTGTGAAAATGTGTTTATAAGTATGCTGACAGAGCCTTTCTCAACAGTATGCTGTATGACTCACTTCATATGTTTAGTTGATATTTCTGTATTAAGCAGCCTGAACATTCATAAGACAGACTTATTTACGGTAAAATAAACATCAAAGATGCTTTGCTACAACTAGAAACTACTGAACCAACTAGATGAATGTGTTTATTCCTGATAGTCTGGTGGCGAGGTGGCCTGAATGCTTGCTTTATTGGGAACCCTTCCACATCTTCAGCAGGTATCTCAAGGTCACCAGCATTTCGCCCCTTAACCTGTACACCACTCGAGTGGGGCAGCAAAGAAAAGATTAGCCTTCACCTGTAGAAGGGTTCCACCTGCAAGCTCTGACCAGCCATAGCCATCTTGAACTGGTCTTGGCTGCTGTGTCTGTCTCCCCAATGGTTTTCTTCAGTTGCTTGAGCTCCAAGCAGATCTTCTGAAAGAAACAGCGCACTGATGTTATCAGGAATCCACAGCAGCCAACTTCAGCTGGAAACGAGGCTGCATGCCGTCCTTTGGCAATGGTCTCAACAACCATATCTTGGTACTTGGAATTGTTCAAATTGTGAGAAATCTTTAGCCTGTGAGCTCAAAGATGGTTTTTTGTACACCTAGACAAGAGGATCATGTCTGTACAGAGTGTGGTCACTGCCAACCCTTCTGGGAAGACAAGCTTCTTTCTGAGATTGACTTGCATCTCCCAGTCGGAAGCTTGGTGCAACACAGAGGGCAGGTTTTCTGCTGCTGTTCTTGCTTTTGGAGCACAGGACGCCATTAGCACTTTGAGACATTTCACATGTGAAACATGGGTGCCATTGTTCAAGAACATATGTGTGAATCCATAGGAGTGTGGGAGGTGAGATCCTGTGGAAGAAAAATGTGTTTAAAGGGAAGCAAATGGAAAACATGACAAATGTTGGAGGCCACACCTCTCACACTTAAGTTTGAGCTTAAATCGTGTGCAAGAACATTTTTTTTCATCTTACTTTTTATGTCAGGTTGAAACCAGGGACATAAGAGAGAGACATGGCACTGAAAGCAACTTGAACTGAAGGGAGAACTGTGCAAAACCAAAGATGTTAGTAGAAGCAGAACTTTCAGTGGGGAAAAAAGCTTTTTAAAACCTTATTTCAGTACAGTTGGCAAACTTCTTAAGCCTTTCTAATCAGATTTAACTGATGATTATAATGATTACAAACATGCAGTTTTAGCATGGAGAATTATCTTGTGGGAAAAACCAAAAGGGAAGACCAAAACTGAGATATAAAGACATCCTGAAATGGCGTATGAAGTTCACTAGCATGAACCCTGAAACCTGGGAGGTCT
>VVAS01080392.1:2660-15660 GCA_015103295.1 Ptychochromis oligacanthus
CGGGAGCCAAGGATGCAGAGAGAGCTCTGCAGTGGACACCTGCTCTATTAACCCCACATGATGTGTTTGGGTGTGATTGCATGAATTAGCACAAGTAGGTGTTGGAGAATTCAGTGTGTGAGCTATTTATGTTTTCCTCTATGTTTGTGCATGTGATTTGGGAGAACAGAAAGTTGGATTTAGCTGCCTTTAGCAACTTATTAGTTGTTATATGGGGTACGTCGGCTCGGTGTTTGTTCTCCCTAAAGCAAAGTTTTTCTTTTTGTCTCACATTTAGTCAAACAATGAATCTAAACCTGAGGAGAGGGAGGGCTGCTCCAACCTGACTTCAGACAGGGTTATTTATGTTGTATGTGCCTGTCGTTGGTGTTTGACTTATTGCAGGGTCACAGGATGAGGGTGGATTTAGGTGCTACTTTATCATTCTTACCTCTCAATTCTTAATCAAGTCACGTCCCACCCTGTCACTGCACTGGGTCACCTCCAGTATCTGCATCTGTATCCTGTGTATCTGTGAGTGTGTGTGTGGGTGTGTGCGCACACGCGCGCATGTGTGTCTGAATGCATGCCACTTGATACTATTGACTTGGACCACACACATCACCTTACTCCAGACACTGAAGACATTGTGCTCATCTATAAAAATAGGGCCCTAATAATTCAATCAGTTGATTATATATACATGTATATAGGACAAATTTATATTCACTACAAAGATTCAGATTTTTAACTTATCTCAGTCTAAGTGTATGCTCTGATATATTTTGTTTTATGCAGACCTTCTGTACCACTGTGGGGCTCAAGATGATACATATTTGTTTTTTCTTTTTCTTTGACCAAACCTTTGTCCTATAGCATCAACACCTTGATCACCATAAATTAGGTTTGAGTTTCTGATATGCTATACCAGCAATTCTTTATTTAAGCAGGTAGGGTCGCCTTGAGATTCCAAATGTAATTTTCAAGACTCTTTGGCAAAACAAGCATCAGCAACAACGTGACGGAAAATACACACAGAAAGTTGAATCAGATTTTGTACCTCTCTCTCCAGAGCTACAAATGTGTTATACATACAGCTTTGTTCACATATGCAGCAGCATAAAAAGAAAGACCAGAAAACAGATGTGTAAAATCTTAGAGGATGTTGTTTACTTGAAAAAATGGGCTGTGTGTTGTATCAACAACTGTAATGTAACAGCGTCAAAACAAATCAAGCCTAGTGCAGATTTGTGATGTCATATATTACTGTGCTCTGTATACTGCCCTTAGACTTCCCCCTCTGTCCTTGGTTGGTTTGTGTGTGCTGGCAGTAGCTGCCCGGTTCTGCTTTTAACCTTAGTCTAAAGCCATGACTGATGGGATTCGCAAGCCTCCTCCCTGCTTCACCTCTCACGAATGATATATGTTTGTATAGAAATTTAACTTTGCCAGTTTGTGCGCATGGTTTATTATGCCTCTGTGTGGGTGTGGCTGTTCCTTAACTTTGACCTGCGCTTGGCAGAGTGTCGCATTCGATCTTTTTTGCTGTGGGATTTGTCTTTGTGTATTTTAACTAGGAAAGAATAAGTGCCTGCAGCTCTCCATTGCTCACATCTCTTGACTAAGTCTCGGCTGACTAGATATCATGTCAGCCGGGTATTAAATGTTTAATGCTTGTGGATGTAGAAGATTGCCTTCTACTTGTCCTGATTAAATATTTAGGAGTGTCTGAATGGTGCCTTTGACATTGCTAGGTGGTAAGGGACCTTGTTCGCAGTGTGAAGTGTGGGAACATAACTGACTGCCAGCTGTCTATTTGGTTGTGACTACAGTACAACTGGGACTTCAGCTGAGTAAAACTGGTGGCAGACACAGAGTGGGCAGTGAGAGGGGAGGTTATATTTATCCATGACCTTCCTCCTGTATATAGAGCCCTGTTTCCCTTTCTATAGCACACCCCTGCCTCTGTTTGAAACCCTGCTTTGTCCTTTTATAATATGGGACACTGGACAAGGATAAAACCTGGATGGCATACAGACCTAATTTAGATGTCTTCAGATAAATCTGAGCCATGACTTCTTAGTTTAACTTAAAAGGAGACGGCAAATGCTGGCAGTTTAAAAACACTGAAATGGAGTATACATTAACAAAAAAACTAGTGTTTAACTACAGAAAAATTCTTCCAAATGATAGAAATTGACGTTTCAGTTTCCAACTGGAAAACCCAGCAGGAGACAAATACAAAGACAGACTTGGATGAATATCTTAAAATCTAACAGCCTCTCACATACAAAATGGCCTGATGCATTTATCTGACATCTTTGTCCACAGTTAAAGTGTAAAAGACTGGCAAAACAGCCGTATCTTTTTCAGTTGCTGACGGAAACAGATCGGTCCATAAATAAATTAATTCTGAATTTATTCAAATCCATTTATACTTTCTTGGCTGCTTGGTAGATGAAGTGCCTTCGTGCTTTGTCTGTGAAAATAACAGTAGTGTTACACTATTTGGCTATCTAGCAATACACAGATTAGTGTATTGCTATATTAGTTTTATTCAAAATCTTGTAGAAATAAAGGAATTACATTTGCTGGTATGTGTATTGAATACCTTTCAAGTAGCCAATCTAAATAAATGAAGACATTTCCAGAATTTTATCTGTAAACTACTCTGTACACATCTACCCTCTATATTTTGACTCTACAGCATCTGGAAAAGCAGATTGCTTACTGTGTTTTAACATGCTTCTGTGCTGAGAACTGATCTTTAGGGGCCTCTCAAGTTGCCCGGTCAGGCCTTTGCTCACCACATCCTCCAAGCGGTAAGATGTGCGAGGGTATCAGAAGCATATCTCGACATAGGACCCCTGGGATCAACTCAGGAGACACCTGCTTGAACCACAGACCACTTTATAGTGCTGGCTCACACTGACTGCATTGTTCTGAGAAGCTCACAATAGAGAAATGCACACAGAGACATATTCTGCGGAGAGGAGATGATGCATTCTTCTGAGGTTACAGCATACCGAGCACCCTGGCGCTGTCCCCAGCATACACATCCATATTCACAAGACAAGGACAACCCAGTAATGTGTCACCCAAAAACAACTCCAGTCTGCAACTGGGGAGATAAAGAGAAGAGAGGCAAACTTAGTCCAGCTGGAGAGCATTCCCTCTGGTCAACAGAAAAAGACAAAAGTAAGCTAAAAGCATGTCTGACTGAGGCTGTCTGCTTGGCTGGTCTGTTGGACGAGCCACAAAGGGACACAGGGGATTGATCAGAGGAGGAGAGGACCTCCATAGGAACAGCCTGGAGGCAGGAGAAACCTTCTGCTCTGTAGTCATATCTCTTCTGAAGGGACAAATGCTCAGAGGATAAAAGGAGTCTGTACTGATGTGATCACTGCCTGAGCTCAGTAATGCCACATGATGAACGTAGATGCTTGGATCACAGTTTGGCATGTGCTTTTGCAGTCTCTGCTTCAGTGGTGGCTGGCTTGTTCTGGAGCTGTGGAGAGACTTGGTGCAGTATATTAATGGTCAAAGCAGTCTTGCTCTGTGACAGCAGATGTAACTTTAATGTGTTGAGTTAAAAAGGAATTCTAAAGTAATGATTTAGAGACTTGTTGTGGTCATGCACAGAATAAGCAAATTTCATGACTGTCTTCACCCACTGTCTGTTCTTTACAATATTCCAGGGGTTTGTGGTTGGACTGTAATGCTGTTTTCATTGTGTGGCTCTAGTGTTTGTGCTTGTATCTGTTTGTTGTACCCATCATCTTAGGAATGTTGTTGTGTCTCTGCTTTTCATTAGCTGGAGGAGGGCTGGAGGGTAAAATCATAGGCTGCTGTAGCCCTGTTGTGGATTTCTAATAACACTGCCCCGTATGGCAGTTCATTAGTGATTCTGTGATCCTGAGGCTCTGGCTCAAGCATTTAAACTGTGCCTACAAGGCTATTTGGTTTACACACTAGATGATGATCATTTCATTTCTCTAAACTTATTTATTAGTCACCACTAAGTTGGCTTTATTTTTACTTAGAATTTCCCCTAAAGGCAAACAGGGATGCTGTTCTTAGTGTTTAGGGAACCTTGTTGGGTGGATCAAGGCAGGATAAGTGGTTAAGGTATGAAGGAGGTCTTAAAGGCCCTGTTATGGCTGAATGGTTTAGTCCTAATCCGATTGAGCAGGCTGGGGGGACTAGATGGGGCGGCATCAGGTCCTCACAGCTAGACAACCAGTGTGCTCACACCTGCCACTCCATGTCATCTAAATGTTCTAGCTGATTACTGACAGTAATTAAAATTTCTAATTATATCCGATTCACCATCTCACAGGATTTGTAGAAATACAGATTATTAGCTGGTTTGTTTTGGCTCAATTACCCACTTGTGTCTCATGAGAGCTGTAGCTCATAAGCTAGAAATGAGCTGTGCCAGCTCAGTATCTCTTGACAATTCCATGCCTTAACACCTGCAAATGTTCACAACAGGTCTGCCTGTTGGTCAGTATTATTGTGTCACATTAAGGGGGTTAGAACAAGGTGCCTCCCTCTGATGAGAGGCCCACACATTGGTAGCTCTTGTTCAACAGAACTAATGAGTATTCAGAAGAATACGTAAAGCGATGAGCAGGATATGAGCAGCATACAATTGTGGCTATTCAGGTTTAACCAATCAAACCCATAGAAAACACAATCAGGATTCTCAGATGGTGAAAAGAGGGGGAAAAACTTCTTCAGATTAAAGGCACGAAACCAGTGGTGGAAAACATGAGTGGCAGAAGCAATCCTCTAAAGCAATCTATAGCAGCTCGTCCAACCTTGAAGGAGCGTACAATAGCCCGAGCCGTTTCCTCGGTATTAGCAGTCTTGTGTGGGATGCTGTATAATCTACCTGCCAGATTAAGATGACATGGTCATTGTCTAGAAGAGAGAATTGAATTATGGTGTGTGAAGGGGGTTTAAATGAGATTATGCAGAAAGAACTCATCCAGCATGCGTGAGATGTGCAAAGTCAGGGGCTCGGCACACTGACTACACTCTCCCTCTTACACTCACACTTGCTGCACTTACGCTCATGCAGTGTGAGCTGTTTTGCATATACCTAAGCACCAACACAAAAAGATGCAAATAACAACGCTTAGACATGCAAATGCTCGTCCACACATACACACTTGGCCTACATTCATATGCTAGACTGCAGTGGGACTCATTCCCTCCTGCTTTCCTGCATTCTTATATGTAGAGATGATGATTTTATTTTTTATTTTTTTTTGGTGACAGTGCTTCTTCTGTCTGTGACTCTGTAATTTGCTCACTAACGTGTTTACAGTGTTGGCTTGCTTAGGGTTCCCCTAACATAAGTATATGGGCTAATCCTCTGGATGAGTGCGATTAGCCTAACAACTCTGCAGCATATTTAGTACATGTATCTGTTCTGTTTAACAGCAGCTAATCTCCTTGTACCCCCAAACTGCTGAGTTCTCATGATCCTCCCTCTCCATGTTTACATTTAAACTCAATCTCTTTTCATGTTTTACGTTAGGCTCTGTGTGCATGCGTGTGTGGATGTTTTTTTCACATTCATTACAGTGGTGGCTGATGCGTGCATGTTACTCTACCTGTACATGTGTGCTTGGGTCCTCTTCTGTAATGCAGTTTAAATTCTGTGGATGCTGTTCACTCAGAGGATATTGCTGTGCATATACGTACCCTGGGGGGGACAAGAATATGTTTAGAGATTCTGCTACAGCAGCCGGCAATTTATCTTCATTGATCATCAGGTGATAGGGTGCACAAAGGCTTTATAAAAATGATGATGTTATCAATTAATCACATTTACAGTATAGTGCTTCATCAGATAGGATGTCATCCTATCCTTCAGGGCTACCACATATGCCCAAATACATGTGTGGATGTCTGTGGCCGTACATCGGTTGAGTTCGGATGGATTAGAGTTAGCAGATGGACTGTATGCATTAGCTACCGGGGTGCTAGCACAGACGGAGTCAATCTGTTGTGCAGGACTGAGACCAGGTTGTTGCCCACTAGGCTAGAGCCAGGCCAGGACACTCTGTCTGGGACTCTGTAGTAGCAGCAGGGAGTCGGGGAGGGAGCAGCCTGTATGAGGTTAAGAAGATACAAAGTGCAGGTGAAAATTTGGAAACTTTTGTTCTGTAGCTCCCTGATACTGATGCGTAAAGTGTTTGGTAAATGTAAAAGGCAGCAAAAATTGGACATTGATTTGTAGAGCTCTGTTAGAGTGATGAAAGGGACATGACTTGAACATAAAAGGAAACGAAAAGCAGAAGGTTATAAGTTGAAGAAGGCAAGTACAGTGAAAGGAGTGAGGGCATGCAAGGGGAGCTCAGGAATCTAAAACCTCTTGCAAGTTTTTTGGAGTCAATTAGTGTTCTTCCTGATATATTTATGCTTTTTCTTTTCCCTTTGTTCTTTGTTCTCTTGCTGGGTTCTCATAGTCCTAAGCTCTCTGCAAGGGGCTGGTTACAGTGTTTTGCTAGGCACTGCTTGTGGTTGTGTCAACCAATCATCACATTCCCTGCAGAAATGGCCCGATCTTCCTTTTTCTCTTTTTGTTGTTTCTCATATATCTATTCCTCTCTACATGCTTTCTTTGAAAATTGATACAGTGGAATTCAATGCAACATTCTGAAACAGAAGAATGCACAATTCATCCAAAAGTTATGATTTTTTGTCCCTTTCATTTTTTTCATTAAATGGTATATGGTGTACACTTAAATAGTGTCTTTTAACCTTAGTGGGTTTTTATAACAGACTAATGGCAGCCATGCTACTATGCAAGGCACTGAACTGACTTTGTAAACAACTTGGGGTGTGACAATCTTGCTCAATGGCACTTTAGCATGTGGAGGGCCTGGAGATTGAGCTATAAACCCTGCAGTTATTGGACACATGAGCCACAGCTGTCTTGTTAAAAAGCCCACTAAGAAAATACAGTATGCAATCCCTTTTCCTGTAGAAGGCAATATATGTATGCAAGGACTAACACCTGTCTTTTACAGTAACAAGCTCCATTGTTATCTTGTACAATGTTAACAAATGAGTCTTCGAGAGGTTAAGCAATCCAGACTGCCATGATTATTGCTCTTCGGGATCCATGCAAATCAATTTCAACTAGCAAATGGGATGTCTGAGGTTGTCACTGAGCTGGTGCCTTCAGAAGCCGCATGATTGTGCGGGCTCAAATAAGTGGCCGTCATTTTCTACCAAAAGCAGGTGGTGAGTATATTATTTGTAAGATCAGCTTTTAAATTAAGAATTAAGAAGTTAGAGCAACTTTGCTGGAACTCCAATATGTGCTTTGCAGTAAAAGACTGACGATGCTGTCAGATGCTTAGTGGGTTGTTTTAGTAGCAGTTTTAGAGCATGGCAGTTGTTGAACAAAAGCAGAATGAAGGCTATTAGTCCCCAGAGCTTTTAAGCATTAGAGCAGCTTTCTGTACAAGGAAAATGCTTCTTTAAGAGAACAAGAGAATGGACAGTAGAAGAGGCAGAGTTTTTTTTTTTTTTTTTCCCCCACTGCACCCATTACATGTCATCACTCCAAACTAATCATGTCCTGGAAATTGAGCCCGAGGAAGACTGCTGAGCTTGGATTTCACTCTTTCACGCTTTCCATCCCCTCCCCTTTTTCTTCAGCCATTCTTTCAATTTCTCCCCTTTCTTTCTCCCACCCTCACATCGTTTTGCCTCTTTATCTCAGTCCAATCTTTAATTCACTCTTACACCATCCATATCTGTGCCTTCCTTCAATACTCTTCTTTTTTTTGCTTTCTCTTTATTTCTCCCGCTCCATTTCTCTTTTCTCTAGTCTCTTAGCCTTTCAGTTTCTCTTTTCAGTTTTTCACTGTTAACTACTGAGCCAGGGAATAGTGCCTCGGCTTCTCTACACTAGATTGTTTACTGTCACACAAAGAAGTGGATTTTCAATTAAACTGGCTGTCATTAGAAAGACGACGACGCTTTCCTGCCTCTCCTGAGCCATCTGCAACATGGGCAGCTTTCATGCTTTGATGATTTTCCTCAGCATTGTTCCCTTTTTCTCCCTTATCCTGTCTAAGGCACTCGAGCTACATGTTTGCATTTCTCCGATGCAGAGCTCTTATACCAGTGGTTAGGACTCCAGCAGACCTCCTTATAATATCAACTTTCACAGTTATTACATGGTGGAGGTCTGCTTTCTGTTAAGATGCTGACTGAACTGGTGACCACCTGACTGGTAATTGCACTGGCTTAATAGTACCAAGAATGCT
Organism: Ptychochromis oligacanthus; assembly: GCA_015103295.1. Taxonomy (NCBI): domain Eukaryota; kingdom Metazoa; phylum Chordata; class Actinopteri; order Cichliformes; family Cichlidae; genus Ptychochromis; species Ptychochromis oligacanthus. Next base: position 10,937 of record VVAS01080392.1, read on the forward strand.
ATCTTCTCCTGACAGGTGGTCACAAGATGTGGTGGGATAATTCACTGCATAAATTACCAACCACAGTCGAATTGCAGTTTTTGTTGAAATGGGGAAGTATAGGTGTTTCAAGGTGGAGAAGTGATAAGCAACTGGATGGGAAATGTGATGGGAAGAGGTAGAGAGGACTCACCTTTGACACACAGGGGAAAGCAGGGCTGTGAGTGGTTGAATCCTGAACGCATTGTGTGCAAGTGTTATCTTTCAGTACAAAAACACAAATAATTCAGATCTCGGTGAATGACTGAAGAGCAAAAACACAGAAGCCTGGGGACAGATAGCATCCAGATGACATGCATGGTCTATCCTCTGGGGGGAAGACTACATTTTTTCCTTTAACATGGTATTTTCATACATATTTGATCTTCTCTTGGCTGTTACCATCATTTCTCTCCACTTCCAGTCTGCCCTCCTGTGTGTGTGTCGGAGTTGTTTGTGTGTGCATGTGTCTGCACACATTGTGGGAAGAAGGGGGCCAGTTATATTAGATTTGGCAGAGGCAGCAAAATTTGTCTGACATGTTGAGGGAGAAGATTAGAGGGGGAAACACAAAATGTATTCAGTATTACATTCTCATCTCACAGCTGTAGCAATTGATTTTTTTTTTTTTTTAAAAGCACACATCGGAATGCCTGGACTGCCGATAGCTGAGAAGGAGGTGTGGAGAACTGCCATTATCAGGCCGACTACGCCGATGCACACATGTGAAAATTCAAAATGAAAAGAGGATAAACAGCAATAATCTGTTTCTGCGGATAGAAGCGTGTCTAAAGTCATTTGGGGGCAGCCGATGTGTATGAGTTTCTCGACTGCTCTGGCTCATTGTCCTTTACTTCATTGCTTGGCCTAAGCCTGCCCTCTGGGTCAGATTACTCACAAAATGCCTCGTAGCCTTCCCAGGATTCCCCCAGTCTGAGCTTATCAATCTCACACACACACACACATTCAGCATCTCTACTGGAAAGCAAGGGCACTGTCTTAGTGTTAGAGAGTGCACATTATGGTTGCCATTTGACCAAACGCAGAACAATATGGACAACAAAACAGAGAAAAATGCATTCATCAGCAATGGATGGCTCATATGGATCTACCTCTTCCACAGCAGTACAGTGTAACAACTGTAGTGGACAAAAGTTCTTAATAGATTGAGATATTTCTGTATTCCTCTGATAAATAAACAGACTTCACGTCAATACTCCTTCTGTTCCTTGCCCATTGATGAGGGTGAACTTTAAATGAAAGCACCAGTCAATGTTAGCCAGTTAATGTCGTCCTTCGGCAATAAATGGTTTCTTAATGGTTAGTCAATTTTCCCACTTTTGTGTGTAGTCTCATATGAAATGATTAGTGACGCATGGCTGTGTTGGGAGAGGGAACATCAATCAAGCCTGAGAGAAAGAATGATTAATGACACATGTGTCTGAGAGGGAGGCCCAAAGGGGTGGTAGCTGGTGATGGTGGTGGGGAAGCTGCCTTTCACACTCAAAGATGTGTTTTTGTTTTCTTTGTTCTCTCTTATTATCTCACAACTTGTAATTAGTAGTTGTTCACACAGACCCTTTTTTTTTTTTTAAATTGAATTTCACTCTCCCTACTTCTCCATCAGAAAGAGTACCAACAAATTCAAAATTGACAGGAAAACCTTTGAGTCCATCTCAATACTTTACTTTCCACACAGCAGAACATACAGCAGAATCCCCCTGGTTTTGCAGGTAAACATGTGAGGGGTTTTGCAGTGTGTATCTGTTCTGTAGCTGGTGATGTAATGCCTGTGTTGTTTTTACAAGTCCCCTGCTCCATGTGTTGATCTTCTCTGACGTCAGCATGTGGCGCACTGTGAACCTGAAGCCCCAAAAATCATGTGTGTGTTGGAGCAGATGAGACTCCACTCTCAACTCTTTGATCACTGTGGAAAACTCAAACCAGCTCCTGTCATACTGTGCCAGTGTGTGGGAACACTTTCACACAGTATTTACCTTGATTGGGAATTAAGGCTGACTTCGTAAGAGGAACGTGACCCTCTTGGAGTTTAGAACAAAGTACTTGTGTTAGTAAACAGATGCATAAGTTGCATTCTTCTGAGCTGTCAGTAACAACTTGCAGGCTTTCACAGCTTGTAGGCGGGGGTGTATAATTTCAGTATCCCTCAACCCTTTCAAAGCTTTGGTTATACATTCCAGAAATACCATCCTGGCGATCTGTCCCTGGCCACCAAAGAGCAGATTCCTGCTCAGTCTCCACTTGAGGTCTAGTGATGTCAGTACGCTTCCTTATGGAGCTCTCAGATCAGCTGGCACTTAGTGCTCCATCCATCTGCTCACACTTTTTCTCCTTTCTTCTTAGTTATAGTTGTCACTCTTGGCTGATTCCAGTCCTTTGAATCTGTCCACTTCACCAAGCTGACTGATTTGTTTTTTATTGTGACATGAAAGAGCATTTTTTCAGATTTAAAAAAAAGTTTATCCAGTGATTGCTGCTGTAGAACTAATGATTAACCAATCACTTACATTGGCGAGACTAACGGGGCTGTCAAGCTGTGCTGCAGTTGCTTCAGGAAAACGGAATCCGTGTGGAGGTAATGTCAGACTAAAGATGAGAAAGGAGTGCAATAAATAGACAGTTCTGTCTGACATCAGCCAAGCTGTCACTTAGTATATCCAATCCTTGGTTCTCTTTCTATGGGGAGTACCTGTTTATGTTGTTTTATTATGCTGGCAGCTTTCTATTAGATTGGATATTTGTATTTCTTTATAGCTGTTTTTTGAATCACTGTATTCACTGACCCAAATGTAAAGTCTAAACATTTTTGTCACTGTAAAATAGGCTAACACCAAATGGAAGATCCACTATTTTCTAGAGGTTACAATATAGCAAAGATTAAGAGTATTTAGGCTCCAATCACACAGGCCTAGAGACCAGTTTGCGACAGGTTGGTGAATGCCTGGCAACCACTGGTTGCTAGGGAAAAATGTGTATTCCCTGACCGGTTGCGAGTGGTTGCTGTCACTGTGAAATCGATTGCTAAGCCCCAGTCACATAGTGCTAAAGATCGGTTAGTGATCCCATGGTAACCACCGGTCGCTAGGGAAAAATGTATATTCCAGCAAACTGTTGGAATATATGGTTGCGGGAGGTTGCTTGCTGTCGCTAGGTAAAATTACAGTGCTGTACCAAAAATCTCTTGTGATTGCTTTGGTTGCTAGCAGATTGCTGCGGTTGCCTGTGCTTTGTATGGAAGACGCTGACTTGTCTGCAAACACTCACCTGCTACTCGTTAAGCAGTACTGAAGCTGTGAAAAGTGCGATGCAAACTGGAAACGGAGGTCGTTTGCCTTCAAAGTAAAAATTCCACCTTTTGCGTTGTGTTGGGTTCAGTGGTAAGGCACAACTTTTGCTTTGAAAGTGAACAGTCTCTGCTTCCGGTCACACTTTTTCAAGTTTCACTGCCAGTAGCAAGTGGTAGCAAGTGTTAGCAAGTGTTTGAAGACAGTTTGGTGTGTTCCATGCAGACTATGGGCGGCTGTGCCAGTCTGCTAGCTACAAAAGCAGTCACAAGGAGGTTTTTGGAGTAGCGCCCTCTTTGCAACCAATTTCACCCAGTGATAGCAAGCAACCTCTCGCAACCACTCACCAACAGTTCGGGAAATACACATTTTTCTCTTGCGACCAGAGGTTGTCTCTGACCGAGGACACAATAGATTGGTTTGGTGTTTAAGGTCATTTTATTGTGATCACAAATGTGGCTTCTTTATTTTGCAAAGTCAAATAATAAAGCAGTAAAAAATACCTAGCAGGTTGAAGGAACTAAAAGTTAGTAAAACAATGGAAAGGTTGTTAAAGTAGGTACTGTCAACAATTTAAAACAGGAAATTTATTGTAATGGGAACTTATTGTGCCTTATTTTCTTTCATGTAAATACTGTTACAGTGGTGGATGTTCATATGAGACATGGCTAAACTAAATAATGAGGTCAGCATATGTACAAGTAACCAAAAGCTCTGGTTTTAGACTGCTTGAAGCACTTGGTTTTCCTTAGTTTTTTTGAGTGATGGCTCTGTATGATGTCAAGGGAAGGGATATCCATAACATGGAAAATTTCAGGCGCACAGCTCAGGTGGTGAAAATAGCAGCTCCCACTTGCTGTTCAAACATTCTGTTTGCAAGGGGTAGCCAATGAGACAAAAGCTGCTTTAAAGCACGCCACATCTTGTTTCAGACAGAGAATGAACTGAGGGGTTGCACCAAGGCCCAGTACAAGATACATAATGATTGTTAACAGTAAAAATCTGGAGCTGGAAATAAGAATGACAGGTCCACTGACAGCTACACAGTCATGTTTTGAAGTCAGTAGAAAATGGACTTCTAACTGGTTAAAGAAAAACAGGTTATTAGTTAGCTGTCCAGTGCCAGGTGTCCTCATTCTACATGTCACACTTTGTATAGGCTACCTTGCTAGAAATCATAGCATGGTATTAGTCTAATGCTAAATCAATTACGGGCCTTCCCTCCACTGAGCCCCAAGCTTAACCTTATCTTAGATGGCCATGAACCATAACTGATATAATCATAGAAGTCCCTGTGTGGATGTGTTACCAGCACATTATCAGACGTAGTAAATCAGTTTATGGATTAATCAAGTTTAGCCCCCACGTCTTTAAATAGGAGCTCCCCACTCCCTCCCTTGC
>VVAS01080427.1:0-12243 GCA_015103295.1 Ptychochromis oligacanthus
TGCATTTTGGGGTTATTTAACCAATGCAAATTGATTGACATTTTGTTCTTCTTCTTCTTCTTCTTCTTCTTCTTCTTCTTCTTCTTCTTCTTCTTATTATTATTATTATTATTATTATTATTATTATTATTGTAGATGCAATAATCTTCATTTTGTAAAGTAACTGGTAATTATGTTAAATACATGTTAAATACATGTTGAGAATGTGTTGGTTATTGAGTAGGAATATGTCCCTCTGAAATGCTCTGTAAAGCAGTAAAAGTGGCATGAAAATAAAACACTCAGGTATTAAAAGTATTTCACAACTGTACAACTACATAAAATATCTAAAACTTTATGCCACAACTGTCAATAAACCTTTTGAAATATAATTCTCTGAAAAAAAAAAAAAATCACAAAACAACACCGTGAACTCATGCATGAAAATTGTGGAGGTTCTGAAAGCAGAGACTGATCAAAGAAAACAAGACCTGGGAGAGAGACAGAAAGAGGGACAGAAAGCCTGCAGATACCTTCTCAGATATCTGGTCTCCATCATGAACCCTCTCCAACAAAGGTCAGTCAAGGAAAAAGCCAAGAAGCTGAAAGTCTCCACTCCTGGCTGGAACTGCATTACTTGTGCATTCTTGTTTTTTGGTTCTGAGTCACAGATGAGGTGGCCAAATACGAAAACTGGGCCTCTGATGAAAGGATTGATGACTGTGACATGTCTGGAGCCATGGACACAGGAGGATAAGATAAGTGGTTAAAACAAACTTTTAATGAGAAGTTTAATTTAATCTGTTTCTAAGAGTTAAGAACCAGTCTGCCCACTGGCCAAAACTACATTATTTTATGTGTTTCATTGAACTTTTTTAGAAAGTTAAGCACAATTGTAAGATACATCTATATAAGCATAATTTCAAACCCTTAACAATAAAAAATACAAATAAAAATGGCAATTATATCAAGTAATAATCTTTTTAAAACAACCCTTTTTCATTCGTTTGACAGATTGAGACATGCAATGACGTGTCTGCAGAGGGATCTTGGGAAACATCAGCTGTCAAGGGTTGAGCATAAACAACAGACTGAGGTACAAAGACGGTGTGGCCTTAACGCAAAATTCAAGCATTGGTTTATGGATGCATTGTCTGGAAACTACAGAATCTCTATTCAGTGGATGAAGTGAAGGGCGGAGGGACAACACCTTGACTACACAGTGTGCTGAGATCAATTCCACTTCAGCTAACTGCTTTATGCCTGCCCTTACTGGATGAATCTAAATTTATATTCCTTTCCAGTGGGTGTGTCAGTGCTGGCTTCACTACACTTCAATCCAGCTAGCATCTTAGATCCAAGGATTGACTGAGGAGCCCACGATGATAATGTAATGCATTCTCAAAACACAGAGATGCCTGTGACAAATCAGAGGACATCAGGATAGTCCTTTGGTCTTACAAGTGTTCAATATCTCTGTAATAGCTGCTGCTATATTATTTGTACTACTCTACACTTCATTTGTAATTCTACTCTCCTGAGTTTAAGTAAACCTCTGAGAGACTATGGCTGCCTTCTTGCAGAGTACGCCGAGTCTACTTTGCTAATTTGCAATACGACATTTTCCTAACTTCACTTCCTGTTGCCATAGCATAATGGCTCTTAAAATCACAAAACTTCAAGTTGTTTTTCTGTTTTTGTTTTATTTTGTTTTGTTGTTTTTTTACATAAGATAACTTAAGGACCTGTGGTGTTGCATTAGAGGTCCAGCAGTATGCTTTTCAGCGCTATGTTACATTATATTTCAAACAAGTGAGATCTGTGTGTGTCACATTGCTTATTGTGTTGATTGGAAGTCCAGTTTTGTAACTGTATAGTATTCAGAAAATACAGTTACTTGGTTAAAGAATTATGCTTTTGTTTATTGCCTCACCACTTTTAAAAATATTTTATATTCATATTAGATATAGTATTTTAGAGATATTCTGTGAAATACCTATGTACTTATCAAAATAGTGAACTGTTTGTGCTTTTGTGAAACTCGTATTTTTCTATGACCTTGTGTAAAACATGTGGATAACAGCCTATGTAACTAACACATATATCACAGATGTTCCACAGGCTTATCTCAAACCGCCCTGAACTGATTTAACGAGAGGTGGGACAGAGAAGTCATTGTTAGTGTGAAATATAATACACGCCTGTGTTTCCTCACACATACATACCTCCCTTTTCTTTTTCTAACCTCCACATTATGAACACACACACATACATACCACATACCTTCCTTTTTTTTTAACTCCCATATTGTGAATATGCATGAAGTTTTCTAATAAAACGCCAAAAGGAGACTACAGTCCTTCGTAGTCAGTCTGCAGTTGTTTTGCATACGCTGCGTTGACTGCCTACCCTTGCGGCAAGAAAAAGGCCTTCTGACTCTGTGTGGTCTCTGTGTCATCCCTCATTTGATATTTGGTGGATAACGGGGAGCTGAAAGCCCCAACAGAGAGCATTTAAATGAGTCATTCAGAAGTGGCTGCTAGGAGTGTTCATTTATTTGTAATGTCAGGAGGAGAGTTTATCAGAATGAGTTTGTAACTGACACATGTGGATGGTTCAATGCTCTGAGAGTGGTGCCTAAGGTTTGGCTTTCAGCTCTTTACAGAGTCACCCTGAATGCTTCGAGCCGAGCCCCACATATTTCTGGTCCTCAGTAATGCTGGTATTTTGGCGAAACTGAGCAGCAATTAACTGAACTTAACATGGGGCGTCAGAGGGAGGAGGAGAATCCCAATATAAAACACATGCAAGGATGAGTTTTGCTTTACAGGCAGCCAGGTTACTTTTTTACAGTGAGCTGATAGGTTTGCATTGTTTCAGGTCCACAAAGAAACTTCAAAGAACACAAAAGCTTCTGTGTCTCAGAAACGGACTTTAATGTAGTTTGTTCTTTTTCTATTATTGTTTTTTCTTTGGCTTTTTTTTTTTTTTATTAGTTTTAGATCTCTTATATACCATATTGTAAAAATGCAGCAATGAATGGGACTCAAGTGTGTTAGATCTGTAACGGAAGAGTTTGCCCTTGTATCAAAAACATATCAAGTTTCCTTCAGCTGCTTCTCATTTATCTGAATTACCATCCTGATTCCAAAGAGAAGCACATGTGTAAAACCTGCACTTAAACAGTACTGTTTTAGTTAGTAAATTAGTTGCTCCCTTATTGGGTCTGGGAATCACAGACCCAACGGGTAGAATGCTGGTTATCACTGAAATGAACTGCCTGGGTTTTTGTTTATAAATTAGCGCATCCTTACTAGATCACCCACAAAACTTTCCATTTCCACAACATTTCTGAAATTGTGGCATCACACTAATTTGTTCCGCTTAGTAAATCTGGGCCTTAAAATCACTGGTCTGCTCACAACTATAGCCCCCTGGAGGAGAATAAAGGCCACCAGGCACAGGAGTCATATTTTAGACCTTACAACACGATGAAAAGCAGCCCAACACTGTGCTGCAGTGAATCATCCCATAGCTTTCAATACTGCTTGATTGCACTGATTTAAATTTGTTAGATGAATGACTTTCTGTGGATTTTAATTTTTTTTTTTTTATTATTTTTTATTATTATTTTGTTTTTGTTCTACTAATCTTCAGTTCAACTGGCTTTTTTTTCTGAAAGTCTTTTTGCCAGGGGTTTCCTGTTTAGGCCTCAACATGTTGTTCAAGTTGTCCCACAAGGATTGATACAGGGACCCCTGATATTTACATCAGAAGTATAAAATATTTCTTTCCAAACTGAGCCTTTTATAAGGATTTTTACTAACAGTCTGCACTGCTGCAAAACCCTCTTTTGGCGTTAAAAAGCTACTGAAAGAGGTGGAGTCAGTCTTGGTATAGATGATAATACCATCTTGTATATTGTTAGCTCAGCTGCAGAGTGTCTTCAGGTAAACGTTACAGTCGAGTCTTTTTAATTTGAAGCTTTTGTTTTAACGCCAAAAAAATTACATGCCCTGTACAGCAGCTCAACAAAAATATTTTGGAATTTGGTTGAGTAGCAGATTTGTGCTGCAAAAGGTGGTGATGTGCATACATATTAAATATAAATTTGAAATTTTAAAAGTCTATGAGTAAATATGTATTTTTTTTTTTATTAGGGATAGAATACAGATTTCATTAAAACGAACATAGCACAGTCCAAATAAAACTGGATATTGGGGTTACTTAAAGGTAAAGACTAGTTCTTCTGAGGACTTTACTGATATTTTGACAATATTCTTGATTTTTCAAATGTAGTAAATAAGTTTGCAATGTCAGGTCTTGCTAACAAGATTTTTTTTAAACATGCAAAGCTTCACACCATCACTCTGAGTTTATTTGCGTTACGTACCGCTGAACATAAGCTGATGAGCTGCTCTCCAGGCTGCCCAGTCTTTGGTTGATTACTCCAATCTCAGTGCGGAGGAACTGGGCTTTGTCTGAATCCCTCATGCCTTCCAGCTCCTTGAGAAGACGCTCCTTCAAACGTAAGTACTCCTCACGCATCGAGTCCACGTCATGCTGCATGGTCTAAAAGAAGAACACGCACAGCTACAGTTACTGATGAGTAGAGGGATTATTTGGAATCAAATATGTTTTTTAAATTCTACATGTATATCTGTTTTTCTTGTATTTTATGCCTTCACCTCTAGCTGAGAGATCCTGAGGCTACAGTCACGCACGCCATCATCTCCGAAGCAGATGTGGACGTGCTGGCTCAGCACGTCCTCAGCAGCCTCCAGCCTCAGTCTGAGGGAGTGCAGCTCTAACAAACTGTGAGATGATGAGGAGGCAGAAGCCGTGGACACCTTCTTCTTTCCTGCATCCGTCTTGGTCACTTTCATTACTTCCTTCTTCACAACCTCTCTCTTTACTTCTGATTTCCTCTCCGCCTGTTTTTTGAGCTCCACTCTTCGTCTTTCTTCTTCGAGCCTCCTGGCCTCTTCTTGGCCGATCCTGGTTTCTTCTTCGAGCCTCCTCACCTCTTCTTCAGCAGCAGCTTGTTCTTCCTGCTGCTGTATTATAATAAGCTGGTGCTGGCGTTGCTGAGCTACTTCCTGTATTCCTATTTGTTTCTGTTGTACAACTGCGGACAAACAGATGGTGTTTTTGGTAACTGTCATAACTGGTGCAGGAAAACATGTAATAGTTCAGCAATTTACACTTCTCTGGCTATAGGTGGGCTCTTATTCATATACATATACTACAATATAACACCATTTTTATCACAATAAAAACATGTCAGTATTATCAGACCCAGGAAACAGAGTACAAAACAACATGAACACAATACCACAAACAGTTTCTTAAACCATAACAAAATGCTCAAAAACTTGGCAGAGATTGAGGACCTCAGTAAAAAAATTACAGCTTTTCTTTTTTACTTTTTTAATTTCTCATCTTTTTGATTAAGATGAGACTTCAAGTTTCAGTTAACAAATGTAAGTGTAGATGATTTTAATTTGTATACATTTATATTAAAAATACCAAATATCAGATTGCAGTGGAAATGCTTTGTTTTGTTGTGATAGAATTATTAGAAATGTGGTCTCAATATTTGTGTAACTGTTAATGAAAGGATTTCAAATATGTGACTTCATTAATTAAGTCATAAAGCATACAGACTCAAGTATAGTCATGAACAAATAAAAAAACAACTTGTTTTTAATCAAAAGTAGAAGTGTAGCATTTTTTTTATTATGATAAGGCAACACTATAATTATGCCCAAGAGATAAATGAACATGTGTATACTTAGACTGAGACAACAAAAGTACAAAATTAAATTGTTATTATTTTCGAGGTTCAGCTGCTCTCTTGTGCAGAAGGAGTACATATTGTGAAATTCCTTCTCAGCCAAGTGAGTGCTTACAGGATGGGAAAGTCCTCCATTTGGAGACTTTTGATGATTTCTGATCTCCTGTTAGAAATTTTCCTCCCACTGTTGTAACTACAGGAAGAAAAAAAAACTCAACTGTTCCTTGGTATTGACATGAAAAGTGAGCACTCTGTTTTGTTTTGTTTTTTTAAATATTGTTTTATCCTTTCTCTCTATGCTCTCATAAATGCACTCTCTCTTCTGTATTATGATGGAATATTTATGACCCTGTCCATCAAAATAATGGATGATAAAGTCTAATGCAACTTTTGGCTGTAAGCACAGAAATGCCCCCCACCTGCTGTTTAAACTTTTTGTTTGCAAGGGACAGCCAATCAGAATAAAGCTGGCTTAAGGGGAGGGAGAGGACAGAGGATAAACTTGAGGGCTGCAAGGGCCAGTAAAAGATAAATAAGGATTATTTTGAACTGCAAAGTTACTCCAAGAATAAAAATGGAGCTGGAAATGAGCAGAACAGGTCCCCTTGAATATGATACTGATTAAAACGATACAGAATAAATAGAAAGTGTACATGCATTATATGAGCAACAATAAATTGTGTATGTAAAAGTGTATGTGTTTGCTGTAATGTGCAGTGTAATTTAGAGGTGTTCATTACTACAAAAACTTACTGTAAGTAGGCAGCTGCACCACCAGCTGGTCGTAATGGGTCTGGGCTCCGTTGACCTGGTTCTCCACGCTCCTCTTGTCCTCATCACCAAACATCTGGGAGCCATGGCTGTTCAGTATGAACTCCCCATAATGAGTCTCCAGGCTCTTGATGATCTGTCGATACTCCTCGGGGCGCATCTTGGCCAACTGAACACACACACGCAAACATTAAGTTTGATTTAGACCCAAACAACTGATAAGAAACGGGAAAAAATAAACGCTTTACTGTAAGTGAATGCATTTCAAATCAAACGGGGCAATAATATTACAATATAGTACAATAACAGTGAAGTAAAACTGCTGTAGATAAATGGGTGCATTTTCTTTTCACACGGAGTACAAAGTGGAGCAGTAATTTTGCAAAAGTCTAAGTGGCTTTGGTTTGGAGCAGGAGGTTCCAAGAGGTGCTTAAATGTCTGTTTTCAGATTCCAACAGTTATGCAGAATTCCTAAGTGTGCAATTATCTGAGCTGTTTTCCCAGCAAGTGGAGGCGGCCAAGGATCCTTTTTTGTGTGATTAACTCGCTTGTTAGGATTTGTTTGTAAGTAATTGGAGTTGATGTGTTAAGCTGAGAATTAAGCCATTTTCACACCTGCACCGACAGAGGTGCATGTGAGAACACCAACGTCTCAAATAGCTGGATCGGACATTAGCCGGTCTTTAACCTGTCCGCTCTCCACTGCAATGTGATGTCACCAAATAGCACTGCTGATTCTCCTGAAGATGTCTAAAGGTCATGTGTGAAAACGGCTTTACTATTGGGTGATTTTATTCTAGGCAACACTAATGCATTTCATTCACGTCCTAGCTGTAGTATTTTACATATTATGTATATTACAATGTGCCATAAACGTTGCCTGTTTTGGTCTCTTTTGCTAGAAGATGTTAAATCTACGCTATTGGTTTGTCTGTTAAAAGCAATTAAATGAACATCTCAGGATATAAACCCTTTCAAGAGTAAGATGAGATAATTATACACTTTGTAAACCCACATTAAGGCAGACTACAGCTATTAGCTTCATTTCTCCATTCCTTACCATGGAGATGGTGAGGGAGTTGATGCGTTGGATATCCAGGAGACAGCACTGCCAGGAGATGAGACTCTTAACGTTGATAAAAAGCTGGTTCCAGATCGACAGGATGGCTTCATAGTACTGCTCATTTCTTTGGATGACACAGAGATAAAATTCAAACCCTTACCTGCAGCAAGAACATTTCTAAGATTTTCTTTTCACCCGAGAGCAACACATGAATCTAATGTGTACCAAAACCAAGAGTTATGTAACCATCATTAACAGCAAGGATCTTGTTTCTTACTTGTTGGCGAGGCTGATGCCGATTGGATTAGGCGGTGGTACAATCAGACACACGGAGGGCACCACCATATCCAGACCCCCCGGGCCAGTCACCAGCCACTTACTGCGCTGGCTGTTGTCCTTTAGGATGGCCTCATTGTCCTTAAGGATCACCTTCTGTGGAGCCCAAAGGTTATTTTGTTACGAAACACAAAGCTGGTCTTGAACTCAATTTCTAGCTCTTGAAAGCGTATGAGTTATGCTGAAGGGAACAGAGAACTTCAGTGCAGAGTGATCCTCCCTGCTTAAAAATAATATAAAAGTCACCAGGTCAGACATGTTGGGCATGTTTTATGGGTCTGACTGTGACATTTGAAAACTGACCTGGTCCTGCTTGAAGTCACACAGAGCCTTGACAATGACGCCGCTGCTGCCTTTCTCTTCAGGGTTTCTGGGTTTCAGTCTCACGATGTCCTTGGACTTGCTGACCAGGTGTTTAACCTGCCTCTTTTTTTCCAAAATCTTCTCCTTTTCCCTCTGAAGAGAAAAAAGTTTTATCGATCAGTACTGTCTCTGTTAGTTCATTAACAGCTACAGTACTTTTCTATTTTCCTGTTATTTTTGTCTCTTTGTAAATTAATGAAGTCACACTGAGTGGCTTCTTAAAATTATCAGTGACTTGTGTCAAACATGCGGCCTGGGGTCCAGAACCGGCCCGCCAAATGGTCCAACTCGGCCCACTGAGTGCACTTATAAAGTGTAAAGTTTGCCGCAAAGTCATTGCTTACTCCAATTTTTCAATAATTCCTGGTGTGGTGGAGCTAGCATTACTACACAGGGGGGAAACTGTATTTCTAGACCTAGATGAGTTGTTTTAATCATAAATCATAAAATGCTATTGTTGTTCAATTACAAAACTACAGGTTTTGTGCGTTTCCACTGTTGTACAGATAATGACAGTAGACTCAATAAATGTGGAATAACTGAGATATTGTTGAAATTGCACCTATTTTTCATAAGACATCTCAGCAAATGAGAAAAATACACTATATGGACAAAAATATTGGACCACATTTTGAATTCAGGTGTTTTCAGTCCCATTGCCACAGGCGTATAAAATCAAGCTGCTACCCACACAGTCTGCCTTTACAAACATTTGTGAAAGAATGGGTCGTTCTAAAGAGCTCACTGAATTCAAGCGTGGTGCATTAAAAGGATGCCACCTTTGCCACAAGTCAGTTTGTAAAAATGTTTTCCCTCATAGATATTCAATGATCAGTTGTAAGTGATATTATTGCAAAGAGGAAGTGTTTAGGAACCACAGCAACTCAGCCACAAAGTAGCAGACCACTTAAAAGTTACAGAGCGGGGTTGCCAACGCTCTGCTGACTCAGTAACTGGAGAGTTCCAAACCTCCTCTGGCATTAACATCAGCAGAAAAGTATGTTCCGGGAGGTTCATGGCATGGGTTTCCATGGCCGAGCAGCTCCTGTAGATGTAATGCGTAGGCGGCCTAGCACTTTTGTCCATATTGTGTATTTTCCATTGTCTGTCAAATTTTTAAGGGGTAAGGGGTGTGTTTCAGCTGGGCTTATGGTTTCAGCTTTTTCAAAATCTTGGATATGATCCAGTTGAATGTCTTCAGAATAAGTAGGGGGAAAAATTGGAGGGCTGTTCTAAGTTATTATGCAGTGGTTTTAGACTGGCTTTGCTATTAGGCTGTATGTGACCCATGAACTAAATGAGTGTGATGTCCCTGCTGTAGTCCCTGAGATCTGTGACAAATAAACATCTGTTGTGCGTGTTGTCTAATCAGTTTTATTTTGTTATGGTCACAGATGATCAAGCCCTAATGAGTTACTGATGCCCAGCTGATCTGTTATTGCTGTATGAAGCTGTCATACCTCCAGGGCCCTGAGGAGCTCCTGCAGGTTCTCCAGAGAAGTGTTCTTGTCACAGATGAAATTCTTACGAACTATCTCGTGTTCCTTCTGCAGCGCACTGTACGTCTCATTGGCCTCCTTGAAAAACTGAAGAAAAAAAAAGCACATGATGCAAAATACGTTTCAGGGAAAACACACACACATTGTCTCATATTGAGGACTGACATATAGCCTGAAGTTAATAGTGGTATTTTAGTCTTAATATGGTCATTTCCAGATACATTATAATGGATAGATACGGTAAGAAACCTGAACTAAAATCTACAACATATTCTACAAAACTTATTTTTGTGCAAAGTCTGCAATTTCTTTTAAAGAGATTTTAATTAACTGGTGATTCAAAACATGGAATTTTTATGTCTAGATGCAACTGAAATTGAAGTTCATTTAGATAATGCTTCAAAACAATCACCCAAATAAAAGCCCAGAGGCATTTTAAGATGGCTAGTTGGTGGTGGTGCAACACTGAGGCTTCAAAATGCAGTCAAGAAACCAGTGGGTGGTGTCATGGTGGCTACATGCATCTTTTACATGCACTTATATATTCATAATGTTTGTAAGTGACTCCTTTTGTGTTTCACGTGATCATTTCCTTCACTGCCCATGTTTATTAGAGCAGCTTTAAGTTACCTGGTTGTAAGCTGCATTCTCCTTCAGATGAATATCGATGCATTTTGTAATTTGAAGGAGCCAGCTCCACTGAGTCTGCAAGGTGTCCCTGTAAGCCTGGAAAAAATGCACATACACACAAAAAAAACCAAGGTTGATACCTGCATACTTATAAATGCATATAAACATTGTGTCTTGAACTGGGATTACTACTTCTGATTGCTCCACACCTCGATCTTGTCTGAGGCTGGGTGGTCATTCTTCAGGAGGTTATCCACGTTGGCCTTCAGTTTATTCAGATCCTTCTCTTTATCCTCCAGGGCACTCATCAGTTTCTGTTATATAAGAAGAGGCTGATAATCACAGGGGACCCAAAAAAAACATCAGGATGCAGCTAGAGGGAAGCTCTGTGGCTTCGCTCTAAGTGGATGACTGACTGCAGCTGCCAAAAATCTAATCTACCACAGATGATTGCTCCCTTATGAGATGCAGATTAACTGCCTAAAAGACATTAGCGCCATTTAGGCTCACGGGATTGCCAAGAATGTTTATCGCCTAAAATGAAGCTCTTAAAATTGGAAACCAAAACGTGGATTTCTGCAGCATCAAATAAATCCAACTGTCTTCCTGTTTCTTACTGATCTTGTGTCTGACTTACCGAGTAGCTCTCCTGCTTCCTGGGGATGTACTGGTCGATGTTCTTGTCTCCCCAGTCAAACATCAGCTCCTCTTCCTCCCTCTCGTTCACCCACATGATCTCTCTGGACATATCCTGAATGATGTCCCGGAGTTCTTGCAGCTGGTGGGTCCGGCCGAAGGACTTTTTCTAGCAGGGTTGAAGAGAGTTAATTTAATACAAATTTTTAGCACTTTATCAGAAAATATACAGTGATAAGCGTTTAGTTTCTTTCACCTGAAGACTGTCCCATTCTTGTTCCAGAGCGTTAAGATTTGCTTTATCGCCTTTCTTTATCTGAGGGAATAGAATGAAGGAATCAGTCAAACTTTACTTGATTATTTGAATAGCACCGTTTGTACAGGTTAGTGAAGTCATGGTGAACTTTAAATAAGAAGATGTGGAAAAGATTGGGCACCAATTTAAATGTTTTCCTCTAATTTTTCAAAATAAAACACAAATTAAAATGATCTTCAAACATTTGAACATGTTATTAATCAATATTGGGGCCAATACCAATGATAACAAGTAACAGCCAATAGCTGATCATTTTTTGTTTGTTTATGTTGTTATTTATCCCTTCACCCCACTAGCAGCAACCACTGCAGCTACAAAATGAAGGCAATGGGGAGGTGCCAAAGACTGCAGTTCCTCTAATGGCCACTTGAGGCTGGCTCTAAAAGTGAGTCATTTCCCATAGACTCTCATGTTAAAATGCTTAACTTTACAGCATTAAAGTTGCATCCCTAATACTGGTTAAGGTGTAGTATTGCAAGGAATTGCATATTTTAGAGGTTTCTCTGTGTTCTTTATATTTATCCAAAAAAAAAGTGCCAGAAAATCCCATGATTATCTGTTTTGATACTGACCTAAACCCAAACAATGTGTTGATTAATTTGGCTTCTGTTTGTAGCAACAGTTAATTTGAGCATTGTCTCATCATAACAGCAATGATAATATCCCTTCTGACTGAACCCACCAGGTCATCTCTCGCTCGGTCCATCTCGGCGCTTCTTTGGATGGAGCTGTGAAACCTCTGGTGGCTCATGAGCTGCTGCTCAATGGCTGCAGGATCGTCTCCCCAAGAAGCTGTTTCAATCAGACGCTGAAACATAAAAAAAAAAAAGGTATTTACAACTTACTCTTGCAG
>VVAS01080458.1:0-10238 GCA_015103295.1 Ptychochromis oligacanthus
AAAAAAAATTAATATAAGCACCCACACAAGCTGGAAAAACAACTCGGAAAGATACTGAAAACTTGGCTGCGTGGCTTGTCGTGTTGTTGACGCCATACACAAAAAAAATAAGGTGTGAATGTAAACATTTGGTTCATGGTAAGAAACTTTGGATTATATTTGGAAATTCAGTAGCCCTTTGCATAGCAACTTTTTATCATTTAAGTTGTAATATGACTGTTAGTTGCTGTCCGTGTAGCGTACTCTAGCTTAGTGAGAAAAACAAATTAATGGCGGTAACCCTGATAAGGCAGATGAAGCAATAATATAGCCAACCAAAAACAGCTATCGGCATGCTGACTGTAGTGTAAGTCCATGAACACAACGTCGGAGAAATGACTTCCTAACCCAGGAAACAGGACCATCTGAGGAGCTCTCAAGTCTATGTGCTGAATATGAGGCTACAGCCAACAGCAAGTTAGTTTAGCTTAGCGAGCTAGCTTAACAGGAGGAAACACCTGGCTCTGTTAAAAAAATAAAATCCACCAATAACTCCTTGCACGCTTCCTGATATCGTAATGCATTCCATCAATCCATCCGTTATCTTGACAGTGTATCAATTCAGGGTCATGAAGGAGGCTGGAGCCTTATGCAGCTATCATAGAGCGAAAGGCAGGCTATTCCCAGGACAGCCAGTCTATCAGTGGGCTAACATGGCTTTGCGGGTTCCCATGCAGGTATAGGAAGAACATGCATTGTTGAATTCGCAACCAAAAAAGAAAGAAAACCCTGATAGGACAGCATCAGAGTCTCGTATTTTATTGTAAGCTAAGTTAGCAGGTGAGCTTTATATATAAACACATCACAAATGAGAGACACGCAGTAGTTACACATAAAGTTGAGAGTCATACCTGGAGACATATTGTATGTACATTGGCCGGTAAAACAAGACTAAGTTATCTATTTCCTACATGTAAGGACTCCTGTAGCGCTTATTAGCTGAGACCAGCCTGATGTAAAACATGTCCTGTTCTGGCCACAGGCAGCAGGTACCCGTTTGCACCACAGAAATAATTCAGGGCTTCTGTAACCAAAAGCAGATGCATCTGCAGAGAACAGTTCTCACACATACACACATACACACACACATGGGCTCAATCATGCCTGCACAAAAAGCCAAATGAATTTGCCTGTTAGAAACATACACACATGCAATGGATGTAAACAAAATGAGAAACAGACATTTGAAGGTCTGTGAAATCATAAAATCTTGGCGAGTGTGATATCACAGCAGTGACTTCCCTGGGAAGATCTGAACAAAAATACACAAAAATGACTTGACACTGAAGTAATTAACCAACATTTACCAACACACCGGTCAGATGCTAATGTGCTCATGCATGACCGAGTGTGGCCAGGTTAATGCTGCTTATCATCAAATCTGGAAACAAGAGACCCCGACGGGTGCAAGCAGTGACGTTTTATAATCCCAGATATATCGCTTAACTTCAGCATCTGAACAAACACAGACACCAAACATGAGCACAGGTCTATGATAACTCATTGAAGGAAAACAACTCTGGACACAGTAGCAAACTCATCCTCTAGAACTGCAGAAACTGAACGTGGCAGCAGACATGAAGCATGCATTATTAACACTGTGGAGTCCACTTCAGCAGTGCAACGCCAGCCATCCTGAGTCCGCCCAGGAACTGTCACACACTGAATTAACTCAGCAAATGGGAAAATTGCTTTACACAATTTGTCAGTTTTTGCTGGTTGTCAAAGTGCTGTGTGTGTGTGTGTGTGTATGTGTGTGTGTGTGTGTGTGTGTGTGTGTGTGTGTGTGTGTGTGTGTGTGTGTGTGTGTGTGTGTTTATACAGTAATGTAACATGTTGCACATGTTGAGAAATCAAGATGTCATTTTTGATAGTTTTATGGATTAGACTAAAGCCAAAACCCCCCACAAGGTCAGCTAACACAATTAAACAATGCCATAAATCATTGTATTGCCTTACTTACTTATCATTTCCATCCCAAACTCATCCTTCACTCAACTTCAACTCCTGTAACTTGTTAATGCTTCCAACACATCCTATCGTATATTCCTGCCTTAGATTACAAAGGTTGCTGACCTCTTTTAATCAGCTAGTCCACAGGCATCCCATCTTGACCTGTTACATGACCCAGACAGAAACATCCAGTTGACCTGTAACCTCTCGTCAGCCCATTAGTGGGGATTTAGATGCTCAAACAGGACTTCAGTACAAAGGGCATGTTGATAACTCAGCTCTTCTTCAGTGTTTGAGTGCGCGCACAAGGATGTGAATGTGGATGAAATGTTACCTTGTTAGTAAATTAAACCACACTCCTACTAATCTTTTGGTCTCAGAGGGGACTTTCCAGCTCTAACTACTGCACAAGCACACATACACACTCCAGCACTTCACCTCTGCCCACAGGCTGGCTCTTTGTTGAGGAAAGAGGACACTTTTAGCACTCAAATGCAAAAGATTACGTGGCACGCTCATACAAAAATGAAGCCTGAGAAATCAGAAATCTGGCAAGCTAACTGTGAGATCTTGTTGCAGTTTTGCTGCCTCTGCCAGTGGGAGAAATGGGCGTTTTGGTTTCTGTGCAGAGCTTTGTTCACGTGCCCACATATCACTGGTCTGGGCAGTTATTGTTCTACAGAAGTTTAAAAAATAAATTCCTCTACAATCCCACAGGAACAGGATTGGTTAAACACACACAAACATCGAATCGAAAGATGCACTTCTTTTTCTTGTTTTCTCCTAAATCAGTTTGGCATGTCTGTGCTCTGGAAATGAAATATGACAATTATGTGGAACAGAGTTTGCACATTTTCTCTACTAATACATCTCTTTTGAAGCAATCAGAGAAGGAAACTGGTCAGAGGGCAGTGATGAAAAGGGTGGCAACAATGACTTTTCTTTTAAAAGATGTTTGTATTCTTTGATAAGGGGCCAGTTCAGTTCATGCACACTTCAACTCTGCCTGTGTCTCCTCTGTGAATGTGCAATTTCTGGACACAGGATATGGGCTTTAGGAAGCCATTCTTTCTCCAAGGAGGAAGGCCTCTTCCTTGCCTTTTATGCTCACAAAGACAAGAAGGGGTTGGGTCAGCATTACTTGTCTCTCAAGAGCGCTCTGGTATCTGGGAATGACGTCACCACGTGAGGAAAAGCAATGACCTCTGTGACTTAGGTTTCAATGGTTTCATATCCAGCCTGGAACATTCTCACACAAACTAACGTGTAAAGAACGTGTAAAGAACAGTGAAAGAAGTCATTTCACTTCATTAGTGTTAAAGTTTAATAAGATTGTTCTCTGTGAAGATGTACCTTATAGGAACAGCAATTCTATAAGCCAACATCAGCTACTGTGTTGATATTAAGCTGGTGCAGCTGTGCACCAAATTTAGCATGTTAGCAATTTAAAATTCACTACATACCGTATACTATATGAGGCTGATTCATTTTGTAGGTATTTTGGAAATAAAGTAGCAGACAAAGTATTATTTTGACCTGATGAGCTGGAGAACCTGTTCTTAAAGTGGAGACCTCCAGGGGTCCACAACACATAGCCAAGAGGTCCCCAAAATAATTCACTATAAACTTTTAAAATGGTGCCCAGCTGTTTAAAAGCTCATATTTATGGAGACCATTTGCCCAAATAAAACAAGCATATTTTGTCCATTACTTCCACCTGCGTTGTGTTTGGACAATGACTGCAACACATTTTATAAAGTAAATATTAAAAAATATTAAGACTGAAATGCAAAATACTGTAGACTATAAATGGCATTAAGCACATGCTTAACCAATGTTGGAATTATGAGGGGGCTTCTTTGAAAATTTTCTCCCTTGTAAGGAGTCCCTAGCCTTAAAAAGTTTGAAAACCCCTGGACTAAAGATTCAAGAGATCACCAAAGTTATAAGGACATAATGTCTGGAAAACCTGAATGAAGTATGTACAGGAGGAGTGTGTGTGTGTGTGTGTGTGTAAGCCCTATTTCTCCTTTTCACAGGCATTTCCATTTGTGCATGCTTCACATAGTATGTCAGTGTAATTGGTCCTCAAAGAGGAAATTACCCCCTTGTAATATTATCGTCAACCTTAGTAACACAAAGGGCTTTACATGACACACAAGTGAAGCTGCACAATGTAAGTGTAAGGAAAAGAGGAAATTCCAAGGACTAGAGAAAGAAAGCCTTTATCGGTGCACTTCACAAACTAACTGCAACAAATGAAAGGCTAACTGAGCCCTTCAGGCCCATTATCATACCATGCACTTCAGCTGATAGCCAGCTAATAACAAAGACTTGCTTTCTATTATTCTCCTGCTTCCTTCACAGTCCTTATCTTCTATAACGTCATTACATCCCCGCTTTTTGAACATATGGAGAGATTTACAGATTACGGTACCCTGAGTCCTTAAAGATGGAGAACCCTGGCAACAGATCTGACCTCATATCTGTTAAAAATGTCTTAAACTGCCCCTGTGCATTGAAAGATTAGCATATCTCCTCTTCTACTGATGTGAACCACATGACCTGCTTAGCTTGTTTGCTACTCAAATTTATCTGATTAAGGCCTTTTTTGGAATACTTAAGGAGAATAACAGCTACAATGACTTCTTGTTGTCCAACGAGATGATAGAGCTCAAGCATCTGCAACCACATAAAAGGGCAACACAGAAAACGATGAATAAAGCATCTGTTCTTCCAGGAAAGAGGTTCAAGGCTCTAGGTATAGATACTGGAGAACTCTCAGGTCCTCTGCAGCTGGATCTGCTATTTCTATCAATCCTCCCTTCACCTTTAGTGCCATAACCGTTCACTTTTACTATGGCTGGTAAAAATACAGGGTAACTCCAGCTCAGTTACAATGAGAAGAGCGTGCAGTAAAAAAGTGCAGCCAGATCTAAATAAAAAATTAGATCACTGTCAGACATCGATATTATGCTCAGCTGACAGAAATGAGATTCATTGATCTACTCCTCAGACTTGCTGAAAGGCGCCACACAAAACTTAAACCACATTCTGGGAAGAGCCTTAATAAGTTAACTTATGAGACAATTATGAGCCATGTGCCTCTCTCATCTGTTCTGAGATCCTTGCCTGCACTGCCATCACTCAGTCCATCAGTTACCCCACCCCACCACACAAGCTGCTCTTTCCCTGTTCTCTCCTAATTCTTCCTCTCTCATTTGTACTCTCAACAGAGGCCTCTGCTGGAGATTTTTACTCGGCATTACATCAGAACATTTAACCACTGGGACATGATGTATTACATTAAAGCCTTTGTCAACATTAATAAATTTCCTTCTTCTTAAATAAAAAAAGACAGCTTGCCTACGGGAGGTGTTTTAAGTATGTTTTTCAAAGACTTTTAAGGTATCTCTTCCCTTTCTTATAAGAGAAGAGATACTTTATTCCTTTAAGATCCTGGTGGGTCTAATAAAGAGAGTATTAAACCTGAACATTGAACAGCACTAATAAGTGATACAGAAGTCTTGGTAGCAGTTGCAGGGGATGTAAGGAAAACGACAGCCATTTGAATCTAAAGCAGTTAACTGTAACAGGCAGTTTGTAAAAGGATTCATTGATACTTAAGCACCAAGGGAAGCCCTAAATGCTGTATTTCCCTCGGGGGTGGAAGTGTAGGTTGTCAGGGAGGAAATGACCTGCATCTTCACCACGAACCTGACCGGCTGGGGCACATCTCAGCCAATTTCCCTCAAATATACTGACACTTCCACACGTTTTTTTCCCCCTTCTCTCACTTATAGTATTTCTTTGACTGAACTACTTATATTTAGGTAGGCTGCATTAAAAAATTTAACTTCCACAAATTTTCTTCAAAGTCACATGGGAATAATGGCATGGGGAAACCTGATGACTCTGAAGTTCCCTGTAATGTTTTGCCACAACGGAAGAATTTCATCCACTACATAGTAAAAAAAAAAAAACCACAAGGGTGTTTGTCTTGTTTTCTGAAAAGCGGGAGAGGAAATGATTGAAGGTTTCACCATTTTCACCATAAAAAAGGAAATAATAAGTTTTAGCCTGACAGTAGGGTTCGGTTTTATTGAATTTAAAACCAGAAGTGTCTGATGATAATTTATTTAGCTATGAAACTCAAGATTTGGGGAATAAAGAGAGCAACATTTTGTCCAAAAATGAGGAGCAACTGGGTGTGCAAACAGTACCTGTCATGCAAAACCAAAACTTTTGCCAAAATCTTATCTGTTATGAACTTTTTACCACTCTGACTGATCTGGCATTACAGCAACTCAGGAACATTCAGTTCTGCACAGTAGTATAGAACAAACTGTTCCTCTGAGCCAGTTCTGATGGGATCTTTATTTGATTTGGATGGATTTTTTATAAGAACAAACATATCCTTTCAGAAACTGGAGTCTTGTTCAGTAAGATAACAGGAAAAAGACACACACTAGTCAAAGGTTTTATTATAAATCCATCTTCTTCTGCATGTGAGGATTGTTAATAATGTGTATTCATATTAAAGAATAAAAATAGAGCTTGGTGTGCATGCGGTTGTTTTCACCAGGATGTTACATCCCTGCACATTTTTACATGTGCATACTGTTTCCTAAATTTTCCCACAATGTTATAATATTTTTTCAGTGTAACTCAGATCAGAACAAGAGCAGAAACAGGTAAGAAAAAAAAAGAAAAAAAAACGTTTCTAGCTCCAGCATCTGAGATTCTAATTAGTGGGTGAAAACAATGTATAAAAATCATATTTGTCAAAAAAGGTTCATTTGTATAGAGAATGAATTAAGACATAAGTTATCTTGTAAGTTTTCCTTCAAAAAAGCCAAGCATATGGGCCCATGTCAGACTAACGCAAATGGTGTAGTGGTTAGCACTGTTGCCCCACAGCAAGAAGGTTTGTGGTCTGAACCCCACCTGGGGCCTTTCTGTGTGGAGTTTGCATGTTCTTCCTGTGCCTGTGTAGCTTTCTTCCAGGTGGTCCGACTTCCGGAAATGCGT
This sequence comes from Ptychochromis oligacanthus, assembly GCA_015103295.1. Taxonomy (NCBI): domain Eukaryota; kingdom Metazoa; phylum Chordata; class Actinopteri; order Cichliformes; family Cichlidae; genus Ptychochromis; species Ptychochromis oligacanthus. The sequence continues at coordinate 7,024 of VVAS01080458.1, forward strand.
TTGGTTAATTGGTGATTCCAAATTAGCCATGGGTTGAGTTAGATAATGTGCTTTAAGTGAGTAGAACAAAGTGTTGTATGGTTAAATGTGAATAATCAACAACCAAATGTTAGCAGAGCACCAAACTCCTACAAATATAAGTATGACCAGGTCCTTCTCAGCCTGAGCTGCACTTTGCATTTAGTTCTAATTACCACATGCTGCAAACATAGGGTAATTCAGCACTGATATATTAGCATGTTGTTGTTAGCATTTATGTGGTTGCACAATCCTTGCCTTGTTTTTTCCTATAAAACATCAGCATGTAGAAAATATAACTAGTCACCCTCTTCAGACCATTGAATCCAGCAAAGTTTTATGTATTACCCCTATACACACACATACACAAGAGACAGTAGATTTAACTCATCTGAAACCCTATGCCATAACCTGAGGTGCACCTCCCTAGAAATATAACTACACATCATGTGATCGCAGCCAGCAGAGTCATGAATCCTTGCAACGGTGTCTATATCAAAGGTTCTACGTGCAAAAGTCTAAGCTACAGACATCCACTACAGACCTAGAATGGCACTGTTGTGCAGAGGTAATACAAACACAGAAATGTTGCCTATGTTTTCTGAATTTTGATAAAGTACTCATAGATTCCCTTTGCATTCTGCAGCGATGTTCATTGACGACTATGCACTGATCCAATATTTGGATCAGATATTATTCCAATCCTGATTTAAAAACCTGGATTAGATTTTGGTGACAAAGATCTACAGCTGATCTATTCCGTTCAGGTGTATGTTGTTTATCATGTGTGGGCAGCAGTGAGCTGGGTGCCAGCGAGAGAGCTAACATAGCATGGAAGCTAAGAGCAAAGCGGCAGCAACTTTGAGGTATTTCACTCTAGCCACGCCAAAAGCTTTATTTGAATATTTGCAATAGCTTATTTTAACCGCCAACTCTGGTCAACTTAACATGAGGGAAAAGCTCCAGCAGCAACATTATGTTCAGTGTAACACTTGTCTGGAAGCTTTTAGTGAACTAATGTTAATGTAACGTGTTATCACCAACTTCATTATTATTATTTATTTTGTCCTGTTGTCATTTGTTATCTTACTAATAATACCAATTCAGTAAATTTATATTTTTGGATGTATTTATTTGTTTATTAATTTAACACTTTGGGTATCAGATACGTAGGTACCCAAAGCCAAGATATCTTTATTTGATTAAATAAAAACTGGGAAAAGTTGGATTGGTCCCTACTAATTACTTGAGTCTTGCATCTATCCTTTGTACTCTAAAGCAAGATACAAATACCTCATTTCCACATAAGCGGTAGTAGTGCCAGTAATGGTGCGGAACCAATTCTGCATTGCTGCCTTTTAAGACCCAGACAACATTTCAACTTCAGAACACTGCATAGGTTTATGTGGAGGACGTTTGGGGAATTTCCATGGGAAGAAACTCATGGTGGACAGAATCTGCAGGCTGCATCTGTAAATCATTGTTGAATTTCAAACAGCAGACCCTACGATTGCCACTGCCATCATTGGTTCCAATTTTGGGAGCTGCAGCCACATCAGTACCAGCTTTTAGGCACCCACACTAGTCTTTTTATTTTTTTTATTTTTTTATTTTTTTTGTGAAAATGAGAAAAACTAGTTCTACATGTCTGTCTTCTCGCTCTTTCCCTTGCCAGTGGGAAAGAGCGAGAAGACAGAAGCTTCTGTAGCCGAAAAGTGAGCAACTGAAGGAAGAGAAATTCAACACTTCTTCTAAGGGAAGAAAACAAACGCTATAAATCTAATGACACCATCATCATTGTCTTATACTGGACAATTTGGCAGCAGAAGGTGGATGTTCAGGTCAAGGGCCATAAAGTGAGTATAAACGATTTGCTACAGGGTATCATCATTGTCTCCAACACACATTCCTCCACTTCTGGGGCTCATAGCCTTGTTACCTCCGCCCCTTAACCTCGATCACTCACCACCTCCCACCTCCCTGTTAGACAGACATATCCATTACACCATCTCTGCACAAACCACAAATGACATTTATGACTCACCAATTTTACACTTACATGGCTAATTGCACTTTCACCATAGCAGCAATCCTCAGGGAGGTAACCCGTCTCAAGGATAACATACATGTTGATCTTGAGGTTGTTTAAGTGCAGAAAGTATTATCATGGGACAAAAAAAGTGCCAGAAGAAGTGTTTTATGTGCCAAAAGTAAACTGCAGCTGTGACAAATCTTAAAGAATTGCCTCCTTGATGATGTTTGGACCACAGGGAATTGAATAGGACTTTTCCATGCTTAGCCAACTTCTTAAATCCCCTACTCACTTGGCACAGGGAACACACACACATAGAGAAACACACACACATATGAAATGGGGCATACCTGCACAGTACTTGAGTAAGAAGGTCAGGGGAGAATTTTCTTTGCTACGCAGAGACGCCTGTCAAAATAAGGAGATGCCAACATGATCGCAAATCTTCCAAATGTAGGCATTTTTACAACGCTAAGGCCAGGGGTCAGGCAGTTTGTGCCTTCCCAGGGCGCAATGCCCAGTTGGTGGTCAGTCACAGTGACAGAGTCAGCTGTCGTCTCTGTGGGAGAGGAGGCCGGTCCACAGGATCATGCCTAGACAAAACTACTTGCAGCCTTGTTGGCACTTTGGGCAGCAGCGCTCCCAGATCAAGTCTAGATCAGGATTCTTAGCTTTCAACAGAGAAAACATTCTTCGGGTAGTATGAGGATTAACAGCTCTAACCGTTGCTTCTTTCATTCATTTTGGATCTGGGTTGACCCTTATTGGGATTCACCCTGTTCTAGAACATCATAGCCAAGCCAAGAGGTGGGACCATGCAGCTGAGAGGTTGTCTTTCCCGGCAGCTACTGTCTTTTCCAAATCCCTCCATCTAACATCCCACACACCGAATCTCACTCCAGGAATCTGTTAATCTGCCCCCCTCTCTCCCTTCCTCCTTATGCTCCTCTAGGAATTACTCATGACTCATTCTGACCAGATTAAATGACTGCCTAGGGATAGAAACCCATTCAGATAGATGACGCAATCAAAAAATAAGGAGTAAAGGTTTACATGAACAATATCACGTTGTTGCTCAATCCTTACAGGAGAGACAGTCCTTGCAGCCTTTCTAGAGTCACCCTGATCCACTCTCAGTTCATACTGTAACATAAAGATGTGTTTG
>VVAS01080462.1:2491-20820 GCA_015103295.1 Ptychochromis oligacanthus
ATATCCTTAAAGGTTCAAAACATTTCAGCATATTATGGCATGAAATGGAAGCCGTACTATTAAATAACATTTAAATGCTCTCCACTATGTGTCAGTTTGTTTGTGTCTACTGGCTGCTTGGATGGTGCATCAGTATGAATTCAATTCTGTTTAATTCAGTTGTGTATTTGTGTACACAACTGAATTGTGCCTAGTTTGTTTCCTTTTTTCTATGTTTCTTATAAGCGGTGGCTCCACAGATGGTAAATTCAGTCAGTTGGCTGATGAAGATCTGACAATGGTTGGGACTCCACCAACTAGTGGACAGATTGCTATGAAATATTGCACAGACATTGATGTTCCCCAGACAAGAAACCCTAACTATGCAATTGGTCACTTGGCCTTTCCAACTGGTGCCATTAGCAGGTTTAGAATTTTAATTTAGTCATATAGCAACTTCTAGTTTATGGATACAAAATCTGGCACAGACATTCCTGTTTCAAGGAAAATTAGTCCTGATTACTATGGTTTCTGTTCTAAATCTTTTGGTTTGTATTTTGGTTCAGATTAGTGTCCCACCTTCAAGATGATGGCTAATATTTTGGTCACTTTGGTCTATAAATTGTACTATAGGCTTATGCATTTCTTTTTGTTTTGTTGTACAATGGGTCATTCATATGGAATGCAAAAAAACAAAACAAAACCACCAATACAAACATTTAGTTGAAAAACTTGTCACTGCTATCAGTTTCCCAGAAAAGATCTGATCTCATTTGAGGCTAGAGGCTCCAGTGCACTACACACCAATTTCCAGCCACACTTAAAAGCTGAAATGGATTGTGGGTAAAGTAGGTTCCAGGTTTGTAAGAAGAACTGTCAAATAAGCCTACTGAAAATGGTACCAGCCCAGGACTTATTCTGGCCTAAGCTTAGCGTAATGGATCTTCTTTCCCTGCTCATCAAGCTTCTTCTGCTTTACGGGCTCCCAAAAGGATCCATCCAACAATGTGGACGTTTTAGTGGGGAGAGTTTGTTGCTGGGCAGCAACCCAGTGGAGATCTGCGGGTTTATCCTTAGGGGCAGGTTTCACACACAGCTCGTGGGCCAAACCCACAAATAACAGCCAGGCGTCTTGTTTGCCATCATTCTCTGGCCTGTTTCAGATTACTGACTGGCTCTTTGAAGTTGGCCGACGAACAGGCAGGGTTTTCCCCTGCTTCCCTGCTAGAAAAAGACTGGGTCATCAGCAGCTCTGCCACTCACCGCATATCTTGAATGACCTCTGAGTAAGATGTGTGCTTACTTAGGCATCTGATCAGAGAATCGTGTGGAAGCTGTAACAAAAGGTCCAGTGTGAGGCATTTCCTAATTTCACAGCAAAGTCCTCACTGTAATACAAAGCGGAGTGTGTTGCCTTTGGAAAACTGATGTTACCCCTTTCCACTGTTTGATCAAAAGCCACAACTGGAAAGTTGTAACATGCTACAAGTAAGGGGACAGTTGTTGGACACAGAGCTCCAGGCACAGCGAATGCAACTCTTTAATTTTATAAGGATGATAAACTCACGCATATCCGTCATAGTTAGAAAATGCCCCAGTTGAAATCAATAAAGAGAAGATACATCAGTGTTGAAATACTAACTTTTGAGGCAGGTTTAGACCCTAAACATGACCTATGCGAGACTGATATCAAATACATTGTTTTTTCAGGGGTGCAGCCCCTAAAAAAAAAAATCTTCCAACAATGCAATAGAGCAGCTACAGGTCACTTTTATATGAAATGAGAACAGATTAACCATTTTCATTTGGGTTCAGTCTGAAATAATTACACAGTTCTGTGAAGCCCCAGCTGAAGTTTGTCATATTGTCAGTTGCATGAGTAATTTAAAAGATCACCATTGCATTGGTTGTGCTCTCTTTATTTCCTTCAATACAGTTAGCACACCACAAAACATCCCTGAAACTGTATGTGTTTGTGCTTCTATAGTCACTGATTTACTCAGATTGGTTTTAAATCTCCTATAGAGACAACACACAATAAAATGACAAAAAAAAACCCAAACCTTTAGCTGGCTAAAAGGTAGAAAAATCATGTTTAACGGTTGTTATATGTCTATTTAGCTGAAAGTTAATGCTAGCTATATGTTAGCAAGCTATAGTAATTAGCTATGGCTCTTGCAAACAAAGTCACTCCCTGTCTGAATCATCCACAGTCTGTGCTTTACCTTAACTTATAGAAACATAGCAGCCTAAAACTGACAGATATCTGACTTATCAGTGATAAAACTCCTGCTGCACATTTACCCTAGCAAAAATGTCATCATTGAATATGGGTCAGCTGACTGTCATTTCTTGACACCTAGTCTTGTTTGAAAAGTAGTTCCAAACTGAAAGATGTTCCAAAAGATGTAATGTCTGTCTGCTGGACGTACTTCTTGAATTTGACTTGATGTCCTTTTTGGACTTTCCATCAAAGGAAATTTTGTATAGCTTACAATAATTTATTTATATTATCCTTTTAATGATTACATCATAAGACAATCATTTTCCACTAATGAAATTCAAGCTCTTGACCACTCAGTGTATATGGATGGACCATTCAGCTAGCAACTTTCCTTTCTGGCCAAAGCTGACCATAGAAACTATTGAATGACCAACTTAGATGACAGATCAGCTGGCATTAAATTATTTTATTATCATGAAGTCTTTGAATCAATCAGGCTATAACAAAACTTAGCTGTTCTGCTGCTCATAGCAGTGTCTCTATACTTGTACAGTATCAAAGATTGTTAGACAATAAAAATGAGTGTTTTTGTAATATTAATAGACTGGAATCTTTTTTGGTGTGATCAAAAAGACTGTTGTACCCTGTGGCATGTGGTGACCTTTACAGATGATGAAGCTTCAGATGTTTAAGGTTGAGACTATTTTAAATACTTTCTTTTCAGTTGAATTTATAATGCATCATATTCTATAAAATCAAATATTTATGGTGCCTGTCATGTAAGGAACAGTAAAAAACAGTTTGAGCTTAGAAACACAGGCTTACACTTAATAAGTATTTTAAATTATATTAATAAAAAATAACAGTTAAATTAAAAGGCTTGAGCACTATGTGACATGCTGGTCTCCCATTAGTCTCCCCTCAAAGAACAGGTTTATCCACAATGTGTATCTGCAGACAACCAGAAAAAGCTGCTGGCCTCTCAACCTGCCCAGCTCAAGCCACTGTTAAAGGGACACAGATATCCATGAAATTAAGACCTGCTATAGATTCCAGTGGAATCAAAGGCAAGCAAAGTCAAGCCTGTTTCCAAAGAAAATATCCAACTGCGACCACAAGATAGCAGTAATTGGATGGCATAAACTAGAGAAGCTTATGGGTCAGAACGCTGGTTAGTTTTAATTGATGTCTATTTTCAGATTTAAGTAGAAAAGCAGTGCCTGCCTTGCTTGCCCTGACAGAATATCACTGGTTGTATCAATGTCAGGAGTTGCTTTCTTAGAGTGTGAATACTTTTAATCAAATTAGAGTTTGTTTTAACTGTAACCACAACCCTAAAGCAGCATTTATGGTTGCCGCTGTCGACCTTGTGAATGGAAATGCACGACAAAAAAAACAACCTACAACAAAAAACAACCTGCACATCTTTTTGTAACCTAGCATGCCGGGGCAGCTAGTATGGAGTCATGAATATGCAAGCAGGACAGTCTTACCGCTATTCCAATTGTATGTCAGGTTACAGAGAGGGAGATGCTACAACAGCTTGAAAAGATGACTGGAGAAGACTTTGAAAAAACTCTGCAATCGCTTTGCTTCGTGTCTCAACGTATTCTATTTCTACACCAGCACTGATAGGGTGGTTCTTTTTGAATGGCAACACCTATTGCTCAGGAGAAGACTGCAGCAAGTCCAACACACCTCAAGAATCAGTACAAATAGTTACATGGCTGTGATGACATCACAGTTGGTACAGTGTGTGACAGGCTTAACCCTGGTTCTATAACCTATTTCTACCTGCAAACACCACAATTTATTAGTATTTCAAGGACATCAAACTTTTAAGCCTCAAATGTGTTAACTTAAAGGTTAACATGTTATGTAACATGCAATAATGTATCTCAATGTCTTTTTGGGATAAAAGGCAGCATTTACATGTATACACAGGTTGAGCTGCAAAACATTCACTTTTAGGAACTTCGATTTTAGTAATTTTTTTTTTTATTTTTTGTATTGGGACTACATACAGTAAATTTTCACACTTAGTTATGTTATCTGACTTCATACTGAGTGCCACCTCCTCATGCTGACATGCTGTCCAGCCCCTCCTGTGCTGTACATCACGGGTGGCACACATGTATCCTGAACCTGCCGCCCTCACTCACAGCAAGTTTTCCCTGCACCGTCATGGACTATTGAGCAATAAAAAGCCTGTAACCGAACCCAGACTCTAATCCAGCCAGGACAATCGCTGGCAGAGTGCTGCTTCTACACAGAGCCGAATCCCTGAACACTGTCCCCATGCAGCGTTGTATGGAAGGAGAGACCACATCAGTGGAGCAAATGAAACTGCAAGGCACTGGAATGATGTGGGAAGACAGAAGGTTTGCTTGTTACACAGATTTCGTTGATGAAGCTGCTATGGTTTTCATTACAGTATTTATGGGAGGTGGAGGGTGCGGTCCAGCAGTATTGAGTACACCTCTGTGCAAAGTTAAATGCAAACTATCACCTTAATTGCATTACTTCTAAGTAGAAGAGTAAAGTATTTGCTTTAGATTTACATTGTTTTCATTTCTTATCACTAAGAATGACAACATTTACAAAATAGGCCTAATGTTATATTCAGTTTGACCCAAAATGAGTGACTAAGTCCATAAAATCATCAGCAAAAGTGATTAGATTGCAGGTTTAAGGCACTTGTATGTTGACCACTTTTCAGACCCAGAGGCTAGGTCCATTTTCATACTGTGGTTTAGATCTTCTGTTAGTGAGGGAAGCCAATTTGAAGAAAATTAGCTTCAAGGTAAGGTGGTATTAAAGGGAGAGGAGCTAAAACAGTATGTTTCAGACACCAAGGCCCAGTAAGAATAATGATTATTCTGAACTGTGAAGCTACTCTGCAGAGGCTAAGAAAAAAAAATATTAAACTTGGAAACCTTGAAATACCTTTGCAGTATTTTAAATCAACAACATACATGGCAAAAGTCAAATGTTTTGACTTTTTTCTTCTTAGACACTCCTAGGTTTTTTTTGCCATGTGCTTTGGATCATTATCATTCTGAAATATTCCTTTTCTGCAGACTGAGTCATCTTGTCAGTCAGTGTTTTGGTTTTATCAAAAGGCATTTATGATACCATCTAGAGGGGTCCTCTCCCAACACCTTTTGCAGTCATGCCCCATTGTCACCCTCCCAACCTTCAGGCTTCACTGTCGGGGCTATGCATTCACTGGCATCTACAAAGATGTTATGCAGGTCTTCATGCTGCCTGACTTGTTAAAGAAACTTCCACTGATAACTGGCATGTCTGAGGCACTTGCCTTTCTGGTTTTCAGAGCAAGATTGAGCAAGCAGCACACTGTCTGTGGCGCCATTATAGGGTATCACTGTGGATTGTTTTCCTGAGTTCTGCTGCAACTATGTTTTTTGATTTTTAGCTGATTGCCCATCTTGCTGTTACCTTTTCGTCTTTAAGAAGTCACACAAACTTCTGATTTCCAATCTCTGGTTTCCGTAAATTTTCTTTTCGGTTGAGCCATTATGCAGGCATGCAAATAGACATAACCCAAAACTGAGAGAGTCCCAACAGTGTTCAAAACCAGGCCATCAGTAGCTGAGCAGCCCTGAAAAACTTGCTTTGGGTGGGACTCAATATTGATTGGTTAAAATTTGACAAGACAACAACATAAAACCATAAAACAAAACAAAAATACTTACAGAAGCAGATCAAAGAATAGCAGAAAAAGTGAGAAACGGACAGACAAGCTGTTTTGCCTTATTACTTCACTGATGAAGTCCAGAAACATAGCTGTCAAGAAAGATGAAAAGAAAATTTAAGTTCAGTAATAAAATGACTATGTCAAAGCTGCACTCATGGATTTCAATGGAAAACTGCTTTAGCCACTAAATGAGAAACAGGAAGGAAAATAACAGACATTTATTCCACTGCATTTGCCAGAATACTACTTCATAGCAAAGACCAACAATACAATCCTCTGAAGAAGTCTTCCTTGCTCTTTCTGCCCTCTCAATATCCTCTTAGCAATAGTCTTCTCTCAGACAACAGCTGCATAAACTGCACTAACATAGCAAACAGCACCAATTTCAGATTGTTTCCCTGGTCATTTGAAGTGTGAAACTGTTGCAAGTCACATTGCCTTGTACATCAAGTGAATCCTACACTGCAACAGAAAAAAAGTTGAGTGGACAGATCAGAGCTGAAAAAGAAGCCAATGAGGAAGTATGCTTTTGGAGTATTTTAATGGAATACCTGAAAAATAATATGGCCTGCTGTGCGGTACAGCACATCTCAAGAAGTTTATGCTACAGTTTTGGTGAGTGCAGTTCCAGTATTTAGTCTGTTACTTAGCACTATTAGGGCAGTACAGTCATGTGAAAAAGAAAGTACACCCTCCTTCAACTGTAAGGTTTTTACATATCAGTACATAATCACCCGGTCCTTATCAGATTTTAAAATTAGGTAAATGCAACCTCAGATGAACAACACATAACACTGCGTCATTATTTAACAAAAATTAAGCCAAAATGCAGAAGCAGTGTGTGAAAAGCTAAGTAGACTGTTAATTAGGAGGTTCAAGGGAAGGGATTGTTAGCATGGGCATCCGGTCAGAATACAAAGAACCCAACCATCAATGACTCCAGTGTTTCAGCTTTATTTTACTTTAAGATCAAAAGTAGTTTAACTTAACAAGGGAAAGACATACATGGACTGCTAAACTCTGAAAGAGACAAGACAAGGTCAGGCTTTAAGTCATTAACTTAAAGATAAATAAGTTCAATAAACTCAGGAGAAGCACAAAATAAACTCACTTTAGCCACCCTCCCATGTGGGAGTGATTTTAGGGTCTCTACCCTAACACAAAGCGCCATGAGGCGACTGTTTGTATTTGGTGCTTTCAATTGAAAATTGAATTGAGTTGAATTGAAAAACGGGTGAGTGGAAGGCAGTGCAGTTCTTATATAATGTGTGCAGTTCAATTAAGGACCAAAGAAACTCAGGAGCCAATCAGTGATGAGAAAATCAGGGGAAGAAGTGAGGTAAAGGAAGTGAGGTGTGGATGAGCAAGGAAAAGAGTAAATAAAATAAGAATCTTTACTACATACACCCTTACTGCTTCCATAGCAATTCAGAGGGAAAGTAGCAGCCACGATAATCAAATGCACTTGATTAATTGATTATCAGCAAGTGTGAGCACCTCTATAAAAGCAGATGTTTTGGCAGTTTTCTGGTCTGGCAGCATTCAGGTGTGTGTTAACACAATGCCAAGGAGGAAAGACATCAGCAGTGACCTTAGAGAAGCAACTGTTGCTGCCCATCAATATGGGAAGGGTTATGTGGCCATACAATATGAAGTCCATCATCTTACAGTGAGAAGTTTATGACAGAAGACGACTGTACAACAGGCCAAAAACAAGCTAATCTTGTTTGAAAGCCAAACTTTCAAACAAGTTTGGCTTGTTTGAAAGTGTTGCCATGAGAAAGCCTCTTCTCTCTAAACTGAAGATGGCAGTTTAGTCAAATGTGAGGCCATCTGTCAGACAGTTAAAGCTTGGCTGAAACTGGGTCATGCAACAAGACAATGATCCCAAGCACAGCAGCAAATTTACAGCAGAATGGCTGAAAAAGAAAAGAATCAAGGTGTTGCAATGGCCCAGTCAAAGTCCAGACCTCCACCCAACTGAAATGCTGTGGTGGGACCTTAAGAGAGCTGTGCATAAATGAATGACCTCAAACCTCAATGAAATGAAGCAGGTGGTTCTAAAGCTATTGATGTTTTTTGGAGTGTACTGTGTTTTTCACAAAGTGCTTCTGCATTTTGGCTTTGTTTCTGTTAAATAAATAATGACACTGTATAATATGTCATGTGTTGTTCATCTGAGGTTGTATTTACCTAATTACATTTAATTTTAAGACCTGATAAGGACCAGATTATTTTTTTTTATTTTGTCCTGATACATAAAACCTTAGAATTAAAATAGGGTGTGCTTTTGTTGTGTGACTGTGTGTGTTTTATCCGAATAATTAGCTGACAGCAATCCCACTTCTGGTCCAAATAGTCAAGTGAAGTCAATTTATTTATAAGCAGTTTAAGTTTAAAAACAACAACGACTGACCAAAGTGCTGTAGAGCTAAAAGAATAAAAGCCATAGACTCAGTCTGGTTTAAATGCCAAGGAATAAAAATGAATTTTGAAACAGGTTTTGAAGATGTTGAGTGTTGGTGAGGTCCTTATTTCAAAGGACAGGCTGTTCCAAAGTTTAGGGCCCAATCTCCTCTGGGCTTTAATCTGCTTCTCTACAACCAGAAGCATCTGGTCAGCTGATCTCAATGATCTTTTGGGAGTGTGCATAGTTAAAAGTTCAGAAAGGTAAGGAGGTGCTAACCCATTTAATGACTTAAAAACAAATAAAATCTTAAAAATGGATTCTAAAATGCACTGGGAGCCAGTGTAAAGAAGCCAAAACAGGGGAAATATGGTTTCGCTTGCATGTGCCTGGCAGGAGTCGAGCTGCTGCATTTTGGACAAGCTGCAGACAAGAAAGCAGAGCCTGGCTGATTCCAAAATAAAGGCTGTTGCAACAATCAAGTCTGGATGAAATAAAGGCATGAATTACTTTCTCAAAGTCAGCCAAGGAGAGAAAGCTTAGCCTTTGCAAGGGCTCTCATCTGGAAGAAACTAGTTCTAACAGAATTTATTTTATTATCAAATGTGAAGCTGTTAAAAATCACCCCACGTTTTTTGCAAAAGGTGTTTTGGAATTTTCCAGAGGGCCAAGATCACCTTTAAAGGAGTGAGGATCAGGAGGTCTGAGTAGTACTGCTTCTGTTTTTTGCTCATTCAGGTTCAAGAATTTTAGCACTAAGTTAGCGTGGCTGTGGCTCAGGAGGTAGAGCAGGTCATCTACTAATTAGAAAGTTGGTGGTTCAATCCCTGGCTGCTCCAGTCTGCGTGTCCAAGGATACTTAGACACAATACTGAAGCCTGAGGTGCCCATTGGAGTGTGAATGTTAGCTGGAAAGCACTTAGGCATAGAAAAAAGTGCATGTGTGAATGAGACTTGTAGTATAATTCAGTTCAATTTTATAGTGCCAAATCACAACAGTCACCTCAAGGCGCTTTATATTTTTGGGTAAAGACCCTAAAATATTAAACAGAAAACCCCCAACGATCAGATGACCCCCTATGAGCAAGCACTTTGCGACAGTGGGAAGGGAAAAACTCCCTTTTAACAGGAAGAAGCCTCTGGCAAAACCAGACTCAGGGAGGGGCAGCCATCTGCCGCGACCAGTTGGGGCTGAGGAGAATAAAGCGCTTTGAGTGCTCAAGCAGAGTAGAAAAGCACTATATAAGAACCAGTCCATCCATGATTTTATGTCGATGAGACTGGACTGTCTCAAGGGGTTGTGGGTCCTTTTGAGAGGGAGATAGATTTGTGAGTCATCTGCATAACAGTAAAATGAAATTCCATATTTTTTTGAAAACTGAGCCTAATGAGAGCATTTAAAGTGAAAAGAGTACTGGACCAAGAATGGACCCTTGGGGGCCCCTGATGTGAGGGGAACAGATGATGATGATGATGATGATGAGCCAGCCAACCTGACAAAAACTTCTGCCTGTTAAATAAAATTTAAACCACTCAAAAGCAGTTCATCTAATGTCCAATCTAGAGACTAGGATACCATGATCCACGTCATCAAATGCAGCATTTAGGACTAAAAGTACTAAAATGGTGGAATCCCGAGTCTGCAATTAATAAACGATCATTAAAAACTTTTTAAAGTGCTCATTCTGTGCTGTGATGTGCTTTGAAACCAGACTGAAATATTTCAGTGACACCATTTGTTTCCAGGAAGGCCTGGAGCTGGTGGAAAACAACTTTCTCCAGCACCTTGGAGAGAAAAGGCAGTTTAGAGATCGGTCTAAAATTAGAAAGAACTGTGGGATGAAGATTTGGTTTTTTGATGGATGTTTAAAATCGGCTGGAACAGTCTGTGTCAGAAGGCAGGCGTTAATAATGGATAGCACACCAGACCTGACAGTGTCTAAGACCTCTTTGAATAGACAAATGGGAATAATATCTAGGGCGCACATAGCAGGCTTCAGATGAGTGACCACTTCAGCCAAAGTTAGAAAGAAACATCCTCAAAGTGGTCAAAAACAGCAGAAGGTTTTTGGGGAAATAGAGGGGTCATAGGAAGGGGGAGTAATTTAAGACCTGATACCAGCAACCTTATCAACAAAAAACTAAGAAATTTTCACATATAGCTGGAGTCTCTGGAAGGTAAGTCGTGTGTGAGGGATTGATAACAGCATTTAATGGTGCTAAATAAAACACAGGGTCTGTTTTATTAGGGCTAGGGTTAGAGATAGTGTTAGAGACATTATCTGATAGATACTTAGTTCTTGCTACTCCTGATAATTACACAGAGCTTCCCTAACATATCAAAGGAAAGCTGGAGTTTATATTTTTTACTTTTCTTTTCAGCTCTCTTACAAATTCTTCTAAGAGTCCAAGTGACATTGTTTAGCCAGGGATCCGTTTTAGGTTTAACATGCTTAGTTTTAAAAGAAGCAACAATATCAAGAACATTTGAACAAGTACAGCTGAACAAAGTGAACAAATGATCAGCAGTCAGCTGAGGGGAATGTCTGTCCAAGGAAAGGGAATGATTAGTATTTTGATAAGCTACAGAAAACTGTCCCGCAGTAGCAGAATCATGAGGGAACTGCATGCCGGCTAAAGGGGTTTGACAGGTTGACATGGTGCTGAAATTTTAATTATGTCAGGCATATGATCAGAAAAGCTTAAATCACAAATTTCAATACCACAAAGATGCAAACCACAAGATAAAACTAAATCCAGTGTGTGGCCATGTTCATAAATGGGGCCACTGACTGACTGAACAAGATGAAAAGAGTCAATAAGATTTAGGAAGTCTTTAAACAAGAGGTTTAGTGGGGCAACAAACATGACTTAAAATCCCCAAGATTTAAAATGCTGTCAAAAGTTGGTATGATCCCAGATAAAAAGAAAAGTCTTGAATAAAATCCTTGTTAAACTTCGGAGGTCAATAAACAAGTGCACACAACACTGGGGAATCTACAGATCCATCTGAAAAAGTGAAAAATAATATGGTATAGACCCTTTTAAAATAGTTAATCATACCCTCAAACACAAAACCTGTCCTAACCCACACACTCATTGTAAGTTTAGGCTTAGCTTTGTTGTGTATACTGTATTATTTTGTACGAGATCATTTATAGAAAATGTGATCTCAGAGATCCAACATTGGGCTCTAACCAGCAACTTTAGTTTGTCCCCTTTTCTAACCTCTGGATTTCTGCAAGCTAAACCTAATTAGGAGTAAAGCCATGGTTCAAAGGCAATTTTATAGCCATGGGCAGGTGATCAGGCTACTTGGAAATCACAAATAAATATACTCAGTTTAGTTTCATGGATGGCAAGTCTTTTATGCTGTGTGTCAGTGATCAAAGAATTACTTGTGTTACAATGAGAAAATATTCTCTTTCTAAAATCCACTGCCTGTCGGTTTATAAAAAAAAAAAGTTCAATTTTGAATATTTAATACGCCATACTATTTGACATTTATGGTGACATTGCACATTAGTGCTGTATATTTCATACAATTTTTTTTATAATAACCTAAGAGAATCAAGTCACTTTGTGTCCAAGTGTTCTGTGTGTAATGTGCTGTTTTGTTTCATGATTAATAAGGTTGGATTTTAGCTCAAATTATCAAGAAAAGCTTCAGCGTGGTAACGTGGGACGGCAGTTTCCTCCACATAAAGTGCAATACCAAGGAAACCCCACCCACTGCTGGGTGTCACGCTGAGTTCAAGCGTGTCAATAAGCAAATCAGCTTGGACACAAGCTGGGAGGCATTAGAGGAGTGCTGGACGTTGAGATGTTTTTTTTTTTTTTTCTCCTGAGACAAAACATGCAGAGAGAAAGAAAGAAAAAAAAAACAAGCGTAACAGTTGTTTCTTTTAAGGCATTTTGGTGACTTCTTAAAAATATGCAGCTGCTTTTATTTTGAGTAAAAGTGTAAAGTCGTCCCAAAAAGTTTGCCTTTCCTTTGGAAATCATGCGCACTTTCTCTAAGCTGTGCGTCTCAGCAGAGGAGACTCAAACTTTTCCACCAGGAGTCGGAGATGTGGCCCCTCGCGGGACTTTCCTGTCCGGAGCCACTCTGTTCCCAGTTGTATCCACCAGAGGACCATCAAATCGAAGCCTGGATTCTAACGTAGATCCGATCGTTCATACAACCACGCCGCGGCACTCTGCGGTATTTTCTCGGCCTCCCGAACTTCTAGAAAGCGGGGAAACGGCAGAAGATGAGCCCAAACTTTACTTGGAAGCCACCCAGCTTTGGAGAGAGTTCCACAAATGCGGAACAGAAATGGTCATTACAAAATCCGGGAGGTAATATTTTCTAACTTTTACGCATGAATGGAAAGGTTTTGATGAATGCGCGCTTCATGTCGCAGTCTCTCTCCTCCTCGCAGGCGCATGTTTCCGCCGCTAAGGGCCAGGTGCACCGGGATGGACAGGAAAGCCAAATATATTCTCCTCATGGACATCGTGGCAGCTGATGACTGCAGATATAAATTTCATAACTCGCGCTGGATGGTGGCGGGCAAGGCGGACCCCGAGATGCCCAAACGCATGTACATCCACCCGGACAGTCCGGCTACGGGAGAACAGTGGATGTCCAAAGTGATCAACTTCCACAAGCTGAAACTGACCAACAACATATCCGACAAGCATGGATTTGTAAGTTTCCACCTAAGCACTTTTTATAGGTAGTTTTAAACAGCCACGGTGTTTTCACGGAGTGCGTCAAGGTGTGCAGTTTATGGCCTTTTGGTGAGCAGCAACACAGAAGTACGGTAGCTTTGCTGAATGTGTAAAGTAGCCTGGAAAGTGTTGGGAAATTGTTTTCACATGAAAGTGTTAATAATTTTAATTGAATATGATTCCACCCTATGAATCCAAGTTTGAGTTTATGTGCTTCTTTATTATTTTTATTTGCAGACAATTCTCAATTCGATGCACAAGTACCAGCCCAGGTTTCATATAGTGAAGGCAAATGACATCCTAAGGCTGCCTTACTCTACTTTTAGGACATATGTGTTCTCTGAGACAGAATTCATTGCAGTAACAGCTTACCAAAATGAAAAGGTGAGAAATTCTCTTCCCTAAAACAAAGTGAAAAAGAAGGTGTAGATTTTAAGTCGATAATCATAAAGAAATGTCTTCTTTGTATCTATCAGATCACACAGCTGAAAATAGACAACAATCCTTTCGCCAAGGGATTCCGAGACACCGGCAACGGGAGGAGGGAGAAGAGGTAAGATATTTATTCTAAGTTACTCAGTCATTTATTTACATTGTAAGAAAAAGTAGTTGCTTCATAGAGGTCCTTTGTGTAAGGTACAGTCGGTAGTGGGTAGTAGTATTATTCAACTTTTCTTTAGATACTTTTTGCATGATGACACTTTCCATGTGTTTACAACACCAGCAGCAACAATTTCAACTCTTAATTGTACTTCCATTACTGCTAGTTATTATCCTTCATACCGTTGTGTGTAAAACTTAAATATATTCCTACATTTTAATAGATTTGTTTAATGTTACTTTAGAAGCAGATTCCAGTAAACCAGTAATCTTGTTTACAGAATGATACTGTAAATTTCAATTTAAAAAAGGCAAACACCAAACTAATGTCAGGTTCAAGAAAACCTGGACAAATCATCGTTACTTGGCATCAATACTGATTATTTTGATTTGTTTACTGTTTTTAAAGTAACTGTTGCTTCTTATTTTCTTCTTCTTGATTATATCAGGAAACTGGAACATTCATCCCACAGGTCTAAAGACATGCAGACGACTGATGTGAAAGATGAACCCGTAAAAGATTCTCCACAGCATTCATACAATTCCAAGTCCTCAAGTGAGCAAATATACCACTTCACCCACACAATATTCATACTAAAATCCATAAACACAAAAAGCTGGCAGAACTAAGAAAATAAATTAAGAAAACTGACTGCCAAATTTTGTTTAAGATCATGAACCTGAAAGTCAAAAAATATTTTGATTACATGGTAGATTATGCTGATTAACTCAAATATTTTCAGTTGATAGGGCTTTTCACAGTTTTCATAGAATTACATTTTTTTATACACTATGTGGGCAAAAGTACTGGGGCATCTACACATTATACCTACAGGAGCTGCTCAGCCATGGAAGCCCATGCAACAAAGCTCCTGGTGCACACTTTTTCTGCTAATGCAAGAAGGAGGTTTGGATTATGATATGTGCGCAACATATGCTCTGTAGCATGTTCAGACACAATACTCGTCTTTTAAAGGATAATTTCAGTATATTTCAACCTGGTGCGTGTCCTATTACTGTGGCTTGTGTGGCTTTGTAGTTCATGTTAACTTTGTACACTTTGTGCCTTCACAAAAAGGAGGAGCTGTTTACCTGAATTCCCCAACATCATTAAGAAATAGGCCAGATTAAAGTATACCAGGAATAACCTTTAAGAAATGTTCCTTAGTAACCTGAACATAAATGCAGTATCAACGATTTTGAGCACATTTTTGTTCACATCTTTTTTCCCTTGATTTTTTTTTCTTTATGGGCAAACTGAACTAATGATAAAAAAAAAGAAAAACCCCAAGAAACCACATTGCACTGATGGTCTGTTTGACAATGTTTAGAAAAAGAAGAGGGAAGACCATGGTTCATCGGGCTTGGAGACTGCTGTACATAGGATGCAAAACGTGCCTGTCAATGGAGCTCTGTACGGGGACCTTCCTGCCACCAGCCACGAGGGAACCATCCACCACCACCATCAAACCATGGCCCAGGGAGCTGCGACCATCCTGGGGGGTTTGCTGCTCCCTAACCTTGCCCCTGAGGTAGATGTGATGCCTACCACAACAGAACCACCCCTTACCCTTAACAAGAATCCGGCTCCAGGGCCTTATACTGTAGAGCCTCTGAATGAGCCACGCAAAAAGAAGTATGCCAAAGAGGCCTGGCCTGGGAAGAAGCCTACCCCATCACTACTCATATAAAAGATTCTCAGGTGATACACAGAGCCTTTTGCAGCTGTATTTCAAGTTCACACTGAGTTATCTTCACAGTGTAAAATATTTTCAGTGATTTCATGTATGTTTTATTACTAAACTATTACCTGTGTAGATTTTACACTTCAGTAATTCAGTCATTTTAATCTATTGTGTTTTTAATTAATGTTAGCTTGATAGCTAGCTTTGCTAACTTTGCTGTCTTATCAGCTAAATAGTTATCTCTGATTTATAACCCCATAACTTGCTTTTGTATGCTTACATTTTTTAATGTACAAAGCCAAACTTTCAGCACTCTTTAGTCTTTGTCAGTGCATTATGAAGCCACAAGTGCAGAAACATTACATTTACTCTAGCTAACCTAGCTAATAGCTCGTTGGAGCCAGTGGTTGCTGTAGAGATGCAGAACAGAATAACAAGCCGTTGCTGTAATGAAAACCAAATGTAATATGTTCCATAGGTTTGCTAAATACAGAAACCCATAAAAATGGTGGCCTTGTCTCACAATAAGGACATCAGAATATAATAATTACAATTGTGAACTACAATATGAAACAGGAATTGGCAGCTGTATTACCAGATTCTGGGCTACTTTTCTTTTTAGCTCGATTTTGACATTAAGTTAAAAGAGTTGTTAAAATTTGGGCTACATTCTGTACCATCAGAGTAGTTTTCATCCACAGAAAAGTTAGTTTTCCAGGTTCCAGTTGAGGGAAATGCTAAGGGAGAGATGTGAGGCATAGACAGTACAAAACATGGACGTAGCTTCCTTGTCTGAAAAATGTAGCCAATGAAGAAGTAGCTTAAACCTGCTTTCTATCTGAAGGCCATCAGATGTCAGCTATCGTTTCTGGTCCTATAGGAGTCTAAGGGAAAATGACTTGTTGTCTTGATCTGTGTAAACACTTTCCTGCTGAGTTTATGAGCTTAGTCACTCATTTTGGGTTATATTGGACAGAAAATTATGGCTACTTTGTAAATCCTGGTTATGCTATGTTTCAATTCAATTCAATTTCAATTCAGTTTTATTTATAGAGCACCAAATCACAACAACAGTCGCCTCAAGGCACTTTATATTTTAGGGTAAAAACCCTACAATATAGACAGAAAACATCCGGTCTTTTATACTGTCAGTGGGTGAAAGGGACCGAAGCAAGCCTTTGTTCCAAAGTTTTAATGTCAAATGTCAGGGCCATAACTGAATCTAATCTGAATACCCTGATGTAATACACATACTTTTAGATACAATGTAAAATAGAACTCAGACGAATTTTATTACATGTGATGTCCATGAATAAATTTGTCTGGAAATCACTGAAAGGTTAAAGGGACACAACTTTCTTGAGAATTGTCAATTTTTAAAAATGTTTTCTCAGTACAAAAGTAATTGTAATAATTGTACTTTTAGTGGTGCATTGCAGAATGAAACACTTGATAGCTAATTCTGTATCCCTAATCTCAAAAGATTTCAACAAATATAGCCCCCCTAAAAAAAAAAATAGGGCTCGACTTATACAGTGTAACCCACTAAATCCACGGCAGCCTTTTTTTTTTAAATATATAATTACATTCCTCAGTGACAATAACATTTTGAACCAAGAAGAAAATAGAAGTTAACTTGTTAACTTGGGCAGGACTATATTGCACCTGGTTAATGGTTAATTTCCCACCTCAACCTTTTCTTCTAATTCTTGTAATTGCATAATCTATTTGTAATTGTATAAGTTTTAATTATAATGATTACAAGATTTTGTCTCCATTTCTTTCCCTTTGATAAAGGCAGTGTAAGATGGCGTGTCTGAAACCTTAGTATGTAACCATAACCAATGATAATCTAGCATTTCTATCCCCCTAGGGGTTGTGTCAGGAAGGGGCATCCAGCGTAAAACTCTGCCAAATCAAAAGGAGCTTTAGTATGCAAACACTGTGACAGTGACGTCAACATCACAGACATTGTCAGACAGTGACTGAGGAAGCTGGTGTGGTGTGTAAAATGTTGCCAATAAATAAGAAACACAAGTTTGGACTTATTTTGTGAAAGAAAAATTTTAATTTATTAAAACAAGTAAAGTACAAAAAAAAAGCTAGGGTTAGGCACTGGTACCGGATTCCATGTACTGGTACCAGTATCAGTTCAAATGTGAAAGGTATCCAACCAGTTCATGTGTGTTGAGGCGGTTCATTTTTTTTTTTTTCTTGAAAACCAAAATTGGAAAAAGGAAAGTACCACAGTTTTTGATGTTTTTCTTTTTAAACCAAAAACGAAAAAACAAAAATAAGAACATTTTTGTTGTCAGAATAAAAAACAAAAAACAAAAAAATTGCCTGGTGTTGGTTTTTGGTAAATTTATTTTTTCATGTTCCCATTCAGAACTTAAGAATTCAAGAATAAAGGCAGATGGGTAAGAGGTGACCTGAAAGTTACAACTAACAGCCTAAAGGCTAGAATATATATTGAATGAAAGTGTATTGCTCATGAATCAATGAAATATATTGGTTTATTATTCCTTTTAATTTATACAAGAAATGGGTTATCTTTTATCAAGAAGTGTGACATGTTATTCCATAATTAATAACCTCAGTTATTTATTGGATCCTTGCTCCTTCCTAAATTGTGTCTAATTTCAATTCAATTCAATTTTATTTATATAGCGCCAAATCACAACAACAGTCGCCTCATGGCGCTTTATATGTTAGGGTAAAGACCCTAAAATATTGGACAGAGAACCCCAACAATCAGACGACCCCCTATGAGCAAGCACTTGGCGACAGTGGGAAGGAAAAACTCCCTTTTAAATGGAAGAAACCTCCGGCAGAACCAGGCTCAGGGAGGGGCAGTCATCTGCCGCGACCGGTTGGGGCTGAGGAGAAACAGAAGAGAGGAGAGGGAGACAGGACAAAAGAGACAATATGGAAGAATAAATGAAAAGTGATGTATAAATGTATGAAGAGTAAAAAGGGATGAATGAAGAAGAAACACCC
>VVAS01080587.1:5793-16363 GCA_015103295.1 Ptychochromis oligacanthus
TTATTGAAAATGAAATGATTTGTTTTTTTTTTTTTTTTTTAGATCTTCTGCTCTATTTGGACTTTGTATTGGTGAAGCAAAATAGTGAAATGGTTCCCAATTAGAATATGGTTTTTGGATCAGTTCAATTCAATTTTATCTTTATAGCTCCTAATCACAACAACGGTCGCCTCAAGGTGCTTTATATTGTAAGGTAGAGACCCTACAATATTAGAAAGAAACCCCAACAATCAGACGATCCCCTATGAGCACGCGACAGTGGCGACAGTGGGAAGGAAAAACTCCCTTTTAACAGGAAGAAACCTCTGGCAGAACCAGGCTCAGGGAGGGGCAGTCATCTGCCATGACCGGTTGGGGGGTGGGGAGAAAAAAAAGAAGAAAGCACAGCAGTAAACATGTGTGTTTAAATTTTCGAAGACAGCCTAGCCTCTGTCATTTATGCGTGTGCATGTTCTGAATCAATTCTAAATTTGTTGTTGATTGTGCATTAAACATTGGCATGCACTTTGTGAATGTTAGGAGGGAAGAACCTATTATACTCATGAGCACTCGAGATTTGATCACTCGACTGAGGAGATGAAACACTAAGATCCTTTGGTCATTTAAAAAAACAAACAAACAGTCTTTCCAGTGCTGAATGCAACATCCCTAGTCGGTTTTAGGGGTTGGAATTTGCACTGAAGCAGCAATTGAATGGCTTAATAATAGCTTTCCACACAGATGAGAAGAACCTGCTAACAGCGCTCTTCTTTGGAGGTGGTACGGGCACGGTCAGATGAGTCTTCATGGCTTGAATAACAAGATCGGCAGCAGCTACATTTTGGGACGCCATTGCTTCCAGAAGCATTTGTGCAGAGCCAAACTGCTCAAGCAAGTCTCTGATCAGAGCTTTTGTAATCTTCTTGACATTTTTTTTGTTTGTGTTAATAACAATGTCAGCAAACTTGAATTCTCCCATCAGCCTATCTCTCAGTTTCTTGACAATCCTTTTCAAATCTGATGGGAGCAGTGATGTCTGGGTCTTTTTTGTGGTATGCAGTAGCAATTTTGTAAGCATCACCATAACCACTATGTGCTTTGTGTTGTCACATATGCTGTCAGCAGTATCGTAGTTCTCCTGATGTACACTCTGAGAATGATCAGTACTTTGATATGATGAATCTATGTGGTCAGAAATCACCGGGTCCTCGTCTGGTGTTTGTAGATAATCAGAACTGTCAAAATCAGTCTGGTAGTCACTTGGATCTTCAGAGGTTTCAGTTCTATTATTGGTTGTCCATATTTTTGCATATGCATCCTTTGCATTTATATTCGGATCAGAATATTTGTATTTCGCGTTGTCTGTCAGTATTTCCATTATTTCTTCATTCCGAGCCCAGTAGGTTATTACATAGTCACCTCCATCCTCTACTACAACCATGCTCACTGCCTTTTCTCCTTCTTGCCTGATTTCTAAGGATGAAGAGGCGATATCTTCTTTTGAACTAGAGGGTGTCACTGGTTCTGGGTACTCAGAGTTTCCATGGTGCATACACCTTATTTTGGGAGTACGTTCGGTAGCCATCATCCCAAGAGTTTTACAAAAGATGCATTTACAATCACAAGGTTTTGGTGCAGGATAAATGCAGGAGCCCATTTCTTTGGCTATATGTAAGTTGACTTTTTGTGTCACCTCTCTTGCAAATTCCTGGTTTAATTCAAAAAAGGTATCCTGGCTAATAAAACCAAGGCCATGTACAGGATGAAGGAAAGCCCATGGAAGCATGTCGTTCAGGTTGTTCAAAACTTCACTCTCGTTTATTCCGAAGAAACATCGTTCAGGGCTTGCATATTCATAGATGTCCGGGGCTTTGCAGCACCACCTGCAGATAATAGGGTCAATTTCTTCTATGAGAAATAAGTAATATTTATTAACAATGCACAGACACAAGTCAGCCAGCAAAGTTAAACTATATGAGCTCTTTGTGCCAGTTTCCACGTACTTCCAATAGTTTTTGATTAACGTGTCGACATACAGGTCTGACCGTACATCAACTAAACCAGTTAGAGGCAATTCCAAATATACAATCACGTCCATGGTGACTCTAGGCAGATTTTCTGCTAATCTTCTGTTGAGACACTTTTGAGTCTGTGCTGTGTTTCAGTAGAGAAACAGTGTTGTTCTGTTTTGGAAAGAGTTATTTAGAAAACCACTGGACATTCTAGAATGCCTTTAAAGGCAGTCGGCTGCATGGATTCATCATGAAAGGCAAATAAGTGATGTCACCTGACTCCAAGCAACAGCCTTTAATCATGAGTCAGGTGTGTGATGTCACTTAATACGTCTATTATGTCACAAAATGAGATGTCAGAAAAATCTTTAATTTTGAAGATTTTAGAAGAGAACATACCAGGGCTGCATCATCCATATTACAATGGCTGTCACTGTTATACATGAAATAGCTTTTATTTATATATATATACATATATATGTATACACACACATACATATATATGTATGTATGTATGTATGTATGTGTATAGATAGATAGATAGAGATACAGATAGATAGATATATATATCTCCTCCCAGAACACCCTCACTCTTTTGTTACACCTGTATGTCTGGGCTATTGTCAGATGTACTCAAAATGATTTAACACATAAGCTTTCAATCTGTGTTATTGGGGTGTTCTGTGAAATTAAAAATCAACACGTTAATGCATTTTCTCAGCTTTTTTCTGTATTGCAAAACTTTTTTATAAATAAAACAGGCTCGGTATAATCAGTAACTACCAACTCCAGCAAAGATAATTATCTTCTTGAAAACTGAATGGTAAAACTCAGAAGATATTCATCTTTAACAACACCTGTTTTCAAAACTGGCTGCATTTATCAAACGTTTTCTATAAATCAGTTCCAAGAATTTCTAGACATAGAATTAAATACAACTGTCCACCCACCTAAATATATAAATCAAACTGATTTTGACTCAAAAAGAGTGAAATAAGTACTCCAAGTGACAACTTTTTTGAACCTTGCATCATCATCATCAGAAATGTAACTCTCAATTCAGTTCAATCCAATTCAATTTTATTTATATAGCACCAAATCACAACAACAGTCGCCTCATGGCGCTTTATATGTTAGGGTAAAGACCCTAAAACGCATTGATAACACATCGCTTTCAACACTGCTGAAAGCGATGTGTTATCATTACTAGTTCTGACTTAGTAACATTTCCATTATAAAGTCGTCCAGGACGCACATTCAACCATGAATCAGACATGTTAATATGCAGTCAGAGTACAGGCATGTATGTATGAAAGGGCATCACAAACACACTGAGAATCAGAGAGCACAGGATAATATCAAAATAGGGAAACATCAACTGATAAATAACAAAATGCTTTGTTTTTATTGAAGTCTTTGATTTTTGGAGCACTAACTGAATGCTCAAGATTATACTCTGCCATCTCAGCTTTACTTTCACTTTCACACTCGTCTTTTTATGGTAAAGGGGCAACTGTTTCAAACGGAAGGACTCACATGCAACAACATGCAGTCAAGGCGTGACTGGCTTCAAAACACAGAAGCTCAGATTACAACACACACTGAGGGAGTGTGACTTTATTCTCTGCTAAGGACACCTTTACTCCACCATAATGTCACACAGCAAATACTTATTCCTATACTAATGTTCAAAATTGTATAGAAAAGAGACGGGCAGATGCGGAGGGACCACTGATCAGAATGAAAGGGGATAGAGCTGTGAATAAAGTAATAACAAATAAAACAACAACCATTTGTGGCCACATGCATCATATCAGCCTCCCTCCCACCCTACACAGAGCAATGCAGTACATGAGTCTGTGTAAACCCAAAATACCAAGCAACAGGTGTCTTGTTTCCCAAGCTCTTCAAATGCACAGTAACACACTTTTAAAATGAAGCGTTGGTGAAAAGGTTAAGCCTGAATTTAGCTGCCCCAAGAAGTCCCTTCTGTCAAGTGCCCTTGAGCGTCATTGTCTTGCTTCGAAGGCTGAATGAAAGAGTGAAGGGGTGGGGGAGGCGAATGAGTTTAAATTCGGAGCCCAAAAGTCTCTTTCCTGGATTAGGTGTTCCCTTAGCTGCCATCTCAGATACATAACACCAACTCAGAATGGCCACCCCTCTCACTCTGTCTCACACCGTGGGCTAGAGAAAATGTAGAGTCCTGTGGTGTCTAAGATATAAGCTAAATGACCAATTTAAAAAAAAACAAACAAACAAAAAAAAAAAACAACAAATAAGCTTTATGGTTTACTGCACGTGTGCAAAGGAAGAGAACTGGATTTAATATACAGTCATTCTGACCTTTTCCAGACTGCGAAGTAGGTTCTGCCTCTCTTTGAGCTTCTGAACGCTGATAACAATCTTGTGTCGTGCTCCTTTAGTGACTTTCTGTTGGAGGAAACAGTTTGGCATCAAACATCCCTTCTCATTGACACAATACAAAAGGAATACTAAAGGAATGACACCTATCTCATAAACACTACTGTGGTAAGGTTCTTCCAGAGGGAAAGAGGTTTTGTGCTTACTCTTTCTTAACATAAATTAGGCCCATCCTTTTGAGAAAACTTAACAGCATATGAAGCTGTTTTTTTTAAACACATGAACTCTGGAAAAAGTTGGCAGAATCAGGGTGGGACTGCAGTCAGAGCTGTTCTTTCTCACATTTCACATGTAGCACACAGCACGAGATGGTCCACTTTAGATGCATTCTCAGTACTTAAAAACACTCTGAAGGTTTAGACTCATGCTCATCTTTAGTTTGGAGGTCGGAAGTTTCAGTTGATGGTGGTGCATTGAATCCAGTATCTCACTGGCCACTTCCGGGTGCTTCTGTTCACAATGTCTCAGTGTACATGTGCATTACATTAGGGTCAGTCAGAGAAAGAATTAAGAGCACCTGGAGGAAGTACACAGCTTCCCGGTGGGCTGGAGTCGTGTTAATTTTAGCTACATCCGCCATTTCAGAATAGCCTTTCACTGTCCGTACACACAAACACAGCAATAGCTAAATGTCTTGTAACACTGAATCCAATACTATCAACTTTTCAGCGTAAACAGATCTAACTTAGTTACATGACTAAATTGACTGTCAAATCCAATATTAAGGAGAGATACCTGTGCCTCTAGTTGCTCTTCAGTCAGTGACATCATCTCATCATAGGTCATGGTGGAGAAGAGAGCGGCGTACTTATGGAGACGAAGACTCTTCAGCCACGCAGGAACATCTGAAGGGTAAGGAACATTACATCACAATCACTGCTGTATATAATACACAGAAATAAAATTAATATATATTACATGAAAACTAAGAAAGAAATCTGAAAAATAATAGATTTTTTAGATTTTTTTAAACATTACTTCTCCAATATAAGCTCTCAAACAGAGCATTTTTATACAGCATTCAATACAGATCCATATATTACACATTTTAAAATTACTATTATAAAGGCAAATGTATAGAAACCAGATATAGGTCAAACTACTGATAGTGTTGGCTTGTTGCTGAGACATCTTTGTACTCATCTAGAACGATAACATGCTGGTTTAGTTTTTTTTTGCTCAAAAGTTCAGGATTCTAGTACCAGCTCCCTTTTGTGCACCTCAGAAGTGAATAAACACTAAAAATCCCGTTATTCCTTCGTTTACTGAAATAACACATCTGTGTTTCTTTTGTTACTCATTTGCCTGACAATAGGATGAGGGATGTGTCGGCGCACTGAGGGCATGCATAACAGCATGTTTTTGAGGACTCACTCTGATAGATTTGGAAAAGCTCAGAGAACAAATAGTTATACCAACGCCCCCACCTTACATGATGTGACGTGTGTTGTGAAGCACACCTTGACCCTACGGTAAGTCATAGAGACTTCAGAGCATTTGATCACTGGTAGTTTGATTTAGATGAATAATTTACAGTGAGGCAAAAGAGTTCAAAACCAAGTCTGTGATGAAGCAACTCTTTGTCACACTACGGGAATCATTATTTCACCACCTGACACTTGACTGTCTACTGGAAATAACAGAAAAACATAATCTCCTCTATACCAAAATAACAGGTTGTTCTCTTGGGATCATCAAGGAAGACTGCTAGAACTACTTTTCTTGTTTATCTGAATGACCATATTTTAAAAGAAAAAAAGGCCAATGACATGGAAGGGTTAAATGCAGTGAAGACAGTGATAGCCTAGGAGTAAGGTCATTAGGGTCAGTAGGTCTGACCTCTGCTTCACTGACAAACTGTACTGACTGGATTGACAACTTGCCAAGCCCTCTTGCTAAATGCTTGTAAGGCACACACAGCAAACCGTCCTAAGTTTCCTCATAGCAGTGGTCCAGTGGTAAGGTCCAAGGGTTCCCCTTAAAGGTGGGGGAGAAAATCGATTTTTAGATGCACCGCGATGCGGACGTGGATAATTTTGAATCGATTTACAAATGTCAAAAATCAATTTTCTAAATGTTAATTAATAGCGCAATGTTTAGGAACAGCAAAGGCGGAACTCCGAAGTGCAGCGCCCGGACACATAAGAGACAAGATGGCTGAGTGAGAAATCCCACCGGTGTTTCAGATTAACTGGTGATGGTGTGCCGTAGACTTGCTTTTCAGCAGCCGCTACCGACAAACCAGGAAATAAAGGCAGTGAATATTTCACCTTTAAAAATGCATTTCTTTGCTTGTTGTTTTTTTTAGCACAACACAACAGCCTGCTGTTGCACTGTTCTGACCAAAAAAAGAAAAGAAAAAAAAAAGGGCATACGAGTTTAGCTGGTGACATTCCCACGCTACAATGCTAAAGAACGATACAGGTGTCAGCGCCAATGCGTGTTCATGATTTCACCAACATTAAATTGTTTGGTAAATGTTCTTGTTGCCATTATTATTCTTCCCACACACTTATATGATTTGAGGATAGTCAGCCCTACAACTACAGCATACACTTTACATTATCTGCACTCAGATGGAGTGGATGTCAGTCCACTCGTGTGACAGTCTAATCAGATGAACCTGTGACACACCTGTACCGGGATTTATTCTGACCAGATTTTAGCTGAAAAAACTGCTGTTTCATGTTCAATACATCAGACGCGCCCTCTGCAGCTGTCACTGTTTTTATGCACTGCTTACTTACAAATAAACTAGGTAATAAATATGTCATCAAGTTTGCTTTAAAAGTAACAAGTAGTCATGCGGGAGGAAGAAAGATGCATCGAGATGCATCAATAATCGTTTTATCATTGAATTGCAGCCCTCTGAATCGTAATCGCATCGAATCGTGAGGTGCCTCAAGACTCCCACCCCTAGTTACCCTACCATTACTTTGGGGGAACCAAAGAAAATAAATTGCGTAAATAAATCAAGTTCCTTTCCCAAAGACACCTTAATATGAAATGTAGCGGGACTGATTAATGGACAACGTGCACATGGACAAATGTTTTAATTGCTTTCTGCAACATAGTGGATGCTTCTTTCCCACCTCTTTCATGTTTTATTTTTATGAAAGCAAGTGTGGACTTCAAACTCAGTGGTGAGTTCTGATGACTTACTTTAGAAGATTATGTCTACTAAAAAAAAACAAAAAAACCCCCAAAAACTGTGGTCTCTCTCACTCACCCCTCATGCCACTGCCCTCCTCATGGAAGGAACTGCGATGCAGACCTGAACCTACTCCTAAACCAGTATCCTCCAGATGCTCACTGCCTCCGCTGCCCGAGGAGGCGATGCTGCTTTGTGGTGAGAGAGGTGCATGGTCCGGGGCTGGGCCTCTCGCAGTCCGAAGGTCTTCCTGGGAAAGCCAGACGTGACCCAGAGGCTGGTTGCTGGGGCCGCTCATGGGAGGCGTGAGGGACACTGAGCGCTTTAGTGGACTGTGCTGCTGGCTACCACCTGCACTTGTAAGAACTGTAAAACAACATCAACATTACTCAGTCAGACTCACTGGGGACATTACAGAGTTCACTCACTCGTGTGTTTAAGAACACTTAGCATGAAACCACTTCTAATGTTTTTGCTCTCTCTCTGATATGTTTATTTTGGTTTTTGAGCCTAATGATGGCCTCCTTCACTTCACTTCACTTACATCGACATTTATTTGAACATTAAGAATGCCACTGAACAGCTACAAAATACGAGTTCAAATCTTGAAATCCACTTCAGATCTTTTATCTGTTTAATTAGTCATGGAATAGGCCTCAACTGGCCATAAAACCCTTTGTCAGTCAATTGTTTAACTGCACTTGAGTCTGAAAACAGCGAACTTTGTATAAAATTGGTTAAACAATTAATGCAATACTTCTGTTAAACCTCTTGAATTGAAGCTGAAAGTCAGTGTCTAAATACTTTTGGATCTAATTCTATGTTTACCTGCCCGTCAGAAATTCTGAGATATATCTTTTATAGATGATAAACATCAAATCTTGTAATCAAAACTAGTAAAAGTAGCTCAGACGTTCCAATAAAATCAAGCATTTTTTTGTGTCTTAATAAAGACAGCTGGAAGAATGAGGCTGCCTTCGCAAGACAGAAAATACACATGGCTCTCTGGTTTGCATCCCCTTGTGCTGCCTGAAATACTTGCCGTTTACTATATAGGGCACTACGTTTACCCTTTGGGATTTTATGTAAGTGTAAATTCTCAGTGAGTAATTTTATCCTCTATACAGAGCCCTCAAAAATTCCACAGAGGATCAAGAAAAAAAGTGGTATGCACTACTTCCCACAGTGCTATTTTCTCTGTTTTATAGAAGTGAAAATTATCGATGTACCTCTTTACATCCTACAGTGATGATACAAAATGATTATGATTAGAGAGTGTCTAAAATCTGAATTTCCAACTCACTATTAAGTAAACTACTGAGTGTCTGTGACAGGAAGCAGTTAATGAGTGAAAGAAGTGAGCGGGACACACTCTTAGGTCTAGATCTAAACTTTCAACCTTAAAGCAACTCCACTAAACAACACCTCCCAATTTCTCCATCTTAGTAAGTGAAGTCTACTCTTAAGAGGTCAAACCAAGGTTACTGTTACTACTGAAAAAGCAATACTTTCATCTCGAAACAGCTCTAGCATCACATATTTTCCTGAGACTGCTGAAGGGGATGAACAGAATGAAAAGGTGGGGCGTCAAAGAGCTTTTTTGTGTCACCCGTCTGACGGGGTAAGCTGCCACCAATACTCCAGTCTCTCTCTCCTCCTCCTATATGCGGTCCTCTTACTGTTGGCGCTATGTATAGGTCTTCATGGGCTCCGTTTAAAATAGGTGCCCAGCTAACATTTCAAGTTCCAGTCCCTAAATATTAGCCATTTTCCCTAAATACAGTCTGCCACAAAGGCTGCCTTACAAGGGAAAGGATGGGTGGTATGTGCTGCTGTGGTTTGGACTAGAGCTAAGAGTATAGGTGGGGGGGTCATCAGGATGTTCTGTCAGTAGCATACAGGTTGATGTGACTGGACAATTATACTCCTGTAGTCCTCAATGTGACCAGATGAACACAGATAAGACATGCTGACTGACGCAGAGAAAATAAATTCTGGCTTTTTTAAGCTCAAAACAGTTGTCTTTGTGAAAATGCCAGAATAAGAAGAAAACACTGATCTCTTCCAATGCCAAAAGCATCTCCCTTTGACCATTCCATAACACTAAATACCCACACACCAATCCCAGTTTGTTTGTAGTGTGTGTAATGTTTCTATCCATTTACATTTGTTAGAAAAAACATGTGCTCACTGTCTCCACCAATCATGTGCTGGTAGCTGGGGTAACTCAAGTTTACCAGTTGTGAAATCCTGAGGTCTTGTGTGGGACTGAAGCTGTTAGTCTAAAATACAAGAGGATCTTTCTTGGAGCAGTGAGCAGGGCTTTAAATGTGCCTTTATTTATAAACCTTCAGCTGTTTCTTTCATCTCCCAGAAAAAAAGAAAGAAAAAAAAAAACACAGAGCCCTTGCATTCTTGTCTGGAAATATCCTGCTCTGACCATAGTTATGTTCAATTTCAACAGCCCAGCCCTCCCTGTGTGTTGTCTTCCACCTAACACTCAGCCTCTGTAGTTGCTGTGTGGGTTCTTCAGAGTGTACTTGGTCTGGTCAGAGTGTATTAACTGTGTTGACTATTTGCTCAGTACTTGCTTGTGTTCAGTGTAGAGTGTAATTTGTTTCTTAAGAGTGTGTTTCATGGAATTATAATGAAGCAAGTATTTAAACAGAGTTTAAATGTGTGTTGCCTTTTTTGTGTTTGTGTGCTTTCTCTGCGATTGGGTGGTCCTCCCAGACAGAGGGGCCATCAACAGACCTGTCAGAGGAGGTGGCTGTGCTATCACTGAGTTGTTCTCACTTAGTGTAGTGGTTTTGATCAACTTGACTTCAGAAGTACAACCCAGTGCAAGCTCAAATATAGCCTGAAAAGGATCCCCTTTACTAACCAGTTAAAGTGGACCTACTTTGCTCCTTTCCAACTAAACATTTTTATTCTTGAACTTTACTTTATACTCTTTTACTGAGCCTTGATGAAGCTACTCAGTTCATCCAATCTCTGGAAAAAGAAA